>MU223150.1:1981030-2008114 GCA_018584345.1 Thuja plicata
TAGTCACAAGTGCAACTATGAAGATATGAATGTGATTGATATCGGATTGGAATGTGGAAAGATTCTAACATAAGCATCAAAGACATAAAGGTCAAGATGACTGTGATGTTAGCTTACCCAATTTAATGTATAAAAACCATGCTCACATCAAGGCATAGAGGCCAGGATGACTAGCAGAATGGTTGTGAAAAAATAGTGAAGCATAAAGCAGGAAGCAAATAAAAACATGTCCTATGCCCCAAGTCCTCTAGTTATGCATCACAGAGAGACTTATTAGACAAGGACACTCAAAGAAAATCAATAACAGTCAGCACACAAAGAAAAGATCATGACATAGCTCAAGCATTAAGTGTTGTGTTTAAAAATTTAAGTGTGTTAACTGATACTGAGTTCTGAGGATAAGGATCGAATGCTTGCAAGTAGGTAAGACCACATGACAAAACTGCGTAAGACCAAACTGATAAGTGTTGAAAAACACTCAATATCAAGGGTTGTATTGAAAAATATAGTTGAGGTGGTGTTGAAAAAACTATTTGTGAGATGTCCTAAAGACTAACGCATCCAAGAGACCGAAGCTAACACATTTATGCCCCCTAGACAAAGACAAAGATCAATTCCAAACCAAGGCAACAAGGACAGAGCATGATGGAGAAAGGCTAAGTGTCGCGGACACACGCTAAGAAACAGGGGTGAAAAGGCCTCAAGTAACACCCATTTCTAGGTTTTCACCACTTGGATTTTATTATATTTTTTTCTCTTTCATTTTTTTCTTCTTTTTTTGGGAATTTTTATAATTTTTTTGAATTTTTGCTACCAAGGCGCCTATTTCTAGGTTTTCACCAAGGCACTTTTTCTATTTTTTTGAAAGTTTGAATTTTTTTGATTTTTTTGTATTTTTAGAATATTTAATTTTTTTTGGAGATACATCAAAGCGCTTATCGCTAGGTTTTCACTAAGATGATCATTTTTTAGGACATTTTCTAATTTTTAGAATTTTTGACAATATATCTTTTTTTGATTTTTTTCAAGATCAATAATTATGTACAAAGGATGCAGCCCCCAGACATAATGGGCATCAAACTCCCAAGGAAGATCACACTATGTAGTCCCAATGTTTAGCAAGGTGGAGGACATGAGTGATTAGAAATCTGGTGGAAGAGATGGAAGACAGGAGAATGAAGGAGAATAAAGGGAAGAAATCCTCAAAGGCAAACTCCTCAAGACTACCCAAGCTAGGGAAAAGGAATCATCATGTAAAGTATATTTAGACAAGAATGAAAGGCCAACATAGGATAAGTCACAAAAGAGTAATGCAAGAGCAGGAAAGGATGTAGTCCAAAGGAGTAGACATGCCAAGAGGCTTCATAGCACCATGTTTTACATTTTTTTTTTTAGATCAAGAGCAAAGGGGAAAAGGCTAACAAATGGGCAAAATGAATGGAGGAAGATAGATATGAAGGCTAAACATGAAAGGAATGAAAGTAGAATCATCGTAAGATAGCTCACAAGATAGCCCAAATGTTCATGTATAGGTCAACATTGTCAAGATCAAAGAGAGAATACAAAATGGATGAAAGATGTAGAAGAACTACGCATGATGCCTAATTGCTAGGTTTTCATCATGGTACCTATCCAAGGCACCACAAGGGAGTGGTTTTCACCATAGGATGAAATTATTTCTCTTTAATTGTTTTTTTTTTAATTTTTTTAATTTTTTGGAAGAAGGCAAGTTTTTTAGATAATGCTCCTTGAAAGGATAAACCATTATATGCCAAGGATTCAAAATAATATGCTCAAAGATGCTGATACGGAAAGGAAGATGAAAGAGAAAAATGGAGGATAAAATTTTATGCAAAGCGAGTGAGGTTGGAAGATAGGAGGAATAGACAAATGAGGAAAAAGAATAAAAGGTAGAAGGACAGTGAATGGAAGGATTGTGAAAGGGTACACAGAAAGGAAGGAAAGATCAATGTCAATACACACCTTGAAGGGTGGTGAGAGGATGGAGGAAATGTGAATGATAGAATACGTGAAGGAATATGGTGAATGGATAGCAGAGGTTGCGGTTTAGATGCATGGAATGAAAGAATGTTTCTGGAAGAAGATGAAGTGGAAGCCTTTGGAAGCTTGAATGTCAACTTCACTTGTTGCTCAACATGAGACTCTGTCAAGAGATACTTTGGAATCCATATAGTCATAGTCTTTTCATTTATTTTTGATGATTTAGAGAGAATATCTTCAATGATGGATTTTGGAACCCATACTTGTCTTGTAGTTTTCTTCTTAGATATCTATTTTGACTATATGCCCCCATGTCGATTAGAGGAGACATGGTGATCTTGTTTTTTAGATGGATTCTTGTATTGCTTCCTTTTCTTGTATGCAAGGAAATCTGCTAAAAAAATGTAAAAGAATAACAAAAAAATATTGTATGCAAGGACACTTTCTAAAATGGTACAAAAGGATAACCAAGCAAATCATTGTATGTAAGCTAATCTGCTACATTTGAAGCAAGAAGGCCACATATATATTTCCCTTCCTTAAGATGGAAATATAGAGCCATGGTTGTATCATAAGGAAAACAAGAAAAAAGATAAACACCTTCAACATTAAGGATATATATCCTTTAAGAAACAATATGCATGCAACCCTATCAAACAAGGCATAACTCTTTTGAGGCAAGGAAGATATAGTTGTGCAAATATATCTTGAAAAAATTATAATGGGATACTTTTGAGGGATATAGTTGTCCAGAGATCCTTTCTCAAATACAGCTACCTCCAAGTGGAGATCTTTGATAAAAATAACATCATTGACCAAAAATGGGGAAGGAGAAAAAGAGTTAAAACTTTCCCCATTGCTAGGTCAAGGGATTCTTGATGAACGATAACACACTTTTGGGTCCCAAGTGAGGCATTTTATTTTATGATAGACATAGAATTTTAATGCAAGATGAGTGGTGGAAGAGTACCTAGGTAGGGCTAGAAAGTAACCTAGGGCTTCTAAGTTGTTTTTGAATTGTAGTGGTTCTAGCCAAACCACTAGGGAATAAGAGGAAAAGTTAGGTCCTAGGATGTTTGGAGTTAGATGAGGAGGTCTACCTCGGTCTTTAGTGCTTTTATTTTCAGTAATGTCCTAAGTTGCTCTTTTGGTCCATATGGCCAATATTGGAGAAATAGCTGTAAACGATCCATCCAGGGGTCAAATTGGAAAAGTAGGGGTGCACAAGGCCTATTTGATGTTTAATTAGCCTAATTATGCTATTGGTTAAGTTCTTATGATATTTGATCATGTTTTGTGTCAAGTTCCCAAAAATATGTAAAAGTTGTCAATGTTGTCATTGACAACATTGACAACATTTTTGGCAAGATTGTATTTTCAGACAAAAGTGGTTCCTTAACTATCTGAATTGTCAGGATAGGGACTTGGAAACCTATAATAGACCTCCCTCAACCTTGTGAACAGGTTGGTTTATTTTGAAAAGATATTGTACGGACTGTGTGATAAATGAAACAATTACAATTCTTGTATTTCTGAGCATTTTGAAGTTTCTTGGATTAGATTGCTTACTGTAACTATTGATTATGTTAGGGTAGAATGTTTTAAGATTTTGCGTGGTGTTATATTTCTATTTGGTATTGATTTAGTTAGTTTTGTAAAGTCTCTTTGTTTCTAACTAGTCGCTGGTATGAACCAAGCCACTTCTGGAAATGGGGTCATAATTCCTCTTCCCACAGTGGAGTTTGCATGGGCCTTTGGGATTAGGGAGATGACTCCATGTACATATTGTATAGTGAAGGAGGGGCCCAGGAAAGCATGGGAGCTAATTTTAATGTGATGCCCTAGGTGAGCCAGAGTTGCATGGCTAGGGATCACAGAAGGTTACAGAGCTAATGGAAGGGATTGAAAGAATTTATTGCTTCAATAAATGATTGTGGAGAGGTAGTGCAGTATTTGGAGGAGCCCCAAATTGAAGGAGAAGTTTGGGTGAAGAGTTTAATGTGCCAAGAACAAGTTCTTTTGTGCAGACAAACTTAAGGCTTAGAAACCCTGATTTCTAGGCATGGTTTTAGGAGACACTGTACGAAAACTTTGGAGAAAAAATTCCTAGAAAATATTTAGTGTCTTGATAAAGGGTATCAGTATCCAGTTTTAGTTTTCCAACTTGTTAAGGATTTTTACAAGTTATTGCAGAAAAAGAGCCTAATTAGGCCTAATGCTTGTAGTCCTATTTTGGGTGAATATGGCTTTGTTCTTGGAACTCGTTTAGGGTTTCAGTGCAAAGGGAGTTTGTGGACATTGGATTGGATCCAATTATAAATATAGGAGACTACCTCTCCATATGGAAGAGTTCTTGATCCATTTGGACCAGTTTGTGAAAAAGGGCAAGAAGAGCACTATGGTTAGGTGTTAAAGCAGTTTGGTTTTCTTGTTGGTGTACTCAAGATGAAATTGAGTGGGATCTTGTGAGAAGGATCCTTGAAGGTTAGGGTTAGTGAAGAACCCTACTTAGGCTAGAGAAGAGGCCTATTGAAGACCCTAGTGGAGGATAGGGTAGGAGAGAAAGGCTTGTTGTTACATCAGATTAGTATCAGAGCAAGTTAAAGACTTGGGAAGTCAGTTTATGTCTGCAGCTACTGGTGAATTAGTAGGAGAGTCAATCATGGTGACTAATGCAGAGCTATCTAAAGAGGTGGATGGGAAAAATGAGAAGAACTAACTCCTTGAAGAAGCCTTAGAAGGAATGAATATAAGACTAGAAGAAGTTGCAAATGTAGCAGCTAGAAACAAGGAAGTGGAAAGCAATGATAGGAGTAAAAAGGTGGCTAAAGAAGACCTTATCCCTGAACCAGACCCTGTTTTGAATGAAGAGCCCTTCCTAAAATCCATAAAATCCCTATGAGGAAAGGCATTGGAGAGTATACCACCATTTAGTGGAAATATGGACATTGAAGCAGTGATGGATTAGATTGAAGGAATGGAGAACCATTTTGAGTGTGAAGGAGTAACTGAAGCACAAAATATCAAGGTGGAAAAATCAAGACTCATAGGGTCAGATCTAACATGGTGGAAATACCTTCAAGATGAGAGGGTCAGATTGGGTAAGCAACCCATAGCCAATTGGAATGAAATGGTGACCAAGCTAAAAGATAATTACCTGCAAGAGGACTATGAGATCCAACTTCATAGGAAAAGGTAGAATTTGAAGCAAAAAGATTTGGATGTGGCCTCACATACAGAGGAATTCCAAAGATTGTGTCTTAGGTCTAAGAAAAAAGAAGAGGAGTCAATCAAATTTTCTAGGTACTTGGGTGGATTGAAATGGAACATCCAAGAAGAGATTATCCTATGGACACCTACCACAGTTTAGAGGTGTCATCAACTAGCCCTAACAGTGGAAGAAAAGAATAGGAAGAAGGGTGATTCTAACTTCAAGAACAACAGAGGTAGAGGAAGATACCAAAGTGGTCAAAGAGGAGGCTATCAAGGTAGAGGCAGTGAGAAAAGCACACAAGGTGAGAACAAGCTAACAAAGCACAATACTAAAAGCAATCCAAGAGGGGGATATAACAGAGGAAGGGGTAATCAAGGAGGTCCTAGCAGAGGGAGCGGAGGTAGAAGTAACTCATACTTTGCAAGTATGAAGCATTACAATTGTGGTCAATTAGGCCACCCAGCATATATGTGTACTAACAAGCCTACTGCATCAAACATTGATAAAAGAATAGCATATGCCCATGAAGACACCTCAAGTGTCAAAGCTCTTGAGATTGACCATCTAGATTCAGAGATGGGTGAGAACTTAATGTGATAAGACAACCAAGTAAGGATGAACCCATACATAGGAGGGATTTATTTAGGATAAGATGTAAGATCCTTGGCAAAGTTTGTAAGGTGATAGTGGACTCTGATTCCACTGATAATATCATCTCAGAGGAAGCAGTCAACAAACTCAAGTTGACCAAAGTACCCCATGTAAATCCCTATAAGGTGACATGGCTCAACAAAGGCCAAAGTGTATTGGTGAATGAGCAGAGATAGGTTGAATTCTCCATAGAAGGGTATAAGGATAAACTCTTGCGTGACATCCTACCAATGGATTCTTGTCATTTGCTATTAGGAAGACCCTTGAAATTTGACAATGGGGAAGTATATGATGGGAAGGAGAGTTCTATAACATTCAAGAAAGGAGGCAGAACTTTCAAGATTCAGTCTTTGCTAGAAGAGGAAGAGCCACAGTCCAAGACTCCTAATTTTATGTTATGTAGTGGAAATGGGTTTGTGGGGGATCTCAAGGATGATGAGAATGAAGGGTATGCAATTTTGATCAGGCCTAAGGAGGAAGAAAAACTAGTCAAGGAGCCATTACCATCAGAGATACAAGTATTGCTTAAGAAGTATAAAGACATAGTGAGTGATGGCACTCCTGCAACCTTACATCCTAGAAGGGTAATAAGTCATCAGATAGACTTTGTCCATGGTGCATCTTTTCCTAAATAAGGCAGCTTATAAGCTAACCCTTGATCAGAACTTGGAAGTGGCAAGGAATGTACAAGAATTCTTGGATCAAGGCTTGATCAAAAAGAGTATAAGCCCATGTGAAGTCCCGGTTGTGTTGGAATCCAAGAAGGGAGGAAAATGTAGACTTTGCACAGATTTAAGGGCTATAAACATAATCACCATAAGATATAGGTTCCCTATACCTAGGATTGAGGATCTCATGGATTGCCTTGGAGGGGCAATGCATTTTACCAAGTTGGATTTGAAGAGTGGTTATCACCAAATCAAGGTGAAAGAAGGGGATGAGTGGAAAATGACGTTCAAGACCAAAAATGGCATATATGAATGGCTTGTGATGTCATTTGGCCTCACAAATGCTATGAGCACATTCATGAGGCTTATGAATGAAGTGCTCAAGGACTTCATAGGGAAGTTTGTAGTTGTATATCTTGATGATATACTGATATTTAGAAAGACAAAGGAGGAGCATATCAAGCATGTAGAGGTAGTGTTGCAAAGATTTCATGAAGAGAAACTGGCTATCAATCTTGAATAATGTGAGTTCTTAAAGAAAGAACTAGTATACTTGGGCTTTGTAGTGTCCAAAGGGTATTTGAAGATGGATCAAGACAAAGTTGTAGCCATCCTAAACTTGCCACCACCTACCACAGGCACTAAGGTAAGAAGTTTCCATCGCTTATCCCAATTTTATAGGAAATTTATGAGGAACTTTAGTGGTATTTGTGCTCCTTTATTAGATACCATCAAGGGTGGGGTCAAAGCTAAGTTTAGGTGGACCTTATAAGAAAGAAAAGCCTTTGAGTTGTTGAAGAAACAAGTAGCCAGTCAACCTATCCTACAATTGCCTAGATTTGATAAATTGTTTACTATTGAATGTGATGCAAGTGGGATGGCAGTAGGGGGTGTGTTGAGTCAAGAAGGCAGGCTAGTGGCCTTCTTTAGTGAGAAACTAAATGAGGTTAAGAAGAAATTATTTAGTTCAATCCCTTAGAAAATGGAGGCATTATATATTGCCCAAAGAGTTTGTTGTGTTTACTGACAACCAAGCCCTTAGTTACATTAATACTCGGGAGAAACTAAGCAATAGGCATTTGAAATGGATGGAGTATTTACAAGAATTTACATTTAAAATAAAGCACAAGAAAGGGCACCTCAACAAGGTTGCATATGCACTAAGCAGGAGGTTGCTGACAGTCCAAGAAGTCCAATTGAATAGAATTGGAATTGATAGTTTCAGAGATCTCTACAATGCAGATGAGGATTTTGGGGAAGCATACAAGGTGTGTGTTGATTTTCTGAACCATTTCCATAGCAAGTTTTCATATTTTTCTTTGCAAAATGGACTGTTATTTAAGGGTAACAAGTTATGTGTGCCAAGAGGATCTATGAGAATGAATCTTATACATGAGAAACACAATGGGTGTTTGAGTGGTCACTTTGGTATGAACAAAACCTTGAAGCTTGTGCAAAGGTTCTACCATTGGCCAAAGTTGGTAAGAGATGTGACCAAATATGTGGATCAGTGTGTCATATGCATGAAAGCCAAATGAGGAATAAGAAATGCAGGTTTATATCAAACTTTACCAATCCCTAATAGGCCATGGGAGTATGTGAGCATGGACTTCATAGTAGGTCTACTCAAAACAAAGCAAGGATATGACAAAATTTATGTAGTGGTTGACAGATTTAGCAAGATGGGTCATTTCATACCCTGCAAGACTACTAATGATGCTAGCCACATAGCCTATTTGTTCTTTAAGGATATTGTGAGAATCCATGGTCTTACTTTAAGTATAGTATTAGATAGGGATGTGAAGTTTTTGAGCCATTTCTGGATAACAATGTGGACTAGATTGGGTACAAATATTTCTTTTGGTTCAGCCTACCATCCTTAGATAGATGGCTAAACTGAGGTGGTCAATAGAGTGTTGGGTAACCTATTGAGGTGCCTAACCAATGAGTATGGTCAGACTTGGGATGTGGTCATTCCCCAAGCAGAGTATGCATACAATGACAGTAAGAACAGAATGACAGGAAGAAGCCCATTTGAGGTAGTTTATGGGATGCACCCAAGAGGTGTGTGTGAGCTTAGGGATCTTGGAGGCATGCAATACATGAGTGGTCATTCTGAATACTTCACCCAAACCATGAAGGAGATCCAATAATAGGTCAAGAAGACAATCCAAGATAGTCAACAAAAGCTGAAGGCCAAAGTTGATGAAAAGAGGAAAGACATTCAGTTTGAGGTAGGTGCCTATGTGATGGTTCATTTGAATAAATCTTGGTTACAGAAGGGTGTCCCTAATAAAATGTAGATGAACAGGGTGGGGCCTTGCAAGATCCTAGCCAAATATGGGGCTAATGCATATGTAATAGACCTACCTTCAGATTTGAGCATATCTCCAGTGTTCAATGTACAAGACTTGATCAAATTCAAAGGGTAGCTAATAGAGAATGGTCAAAGTAGTCAAGAGTTTAGTGGTGATTTTGAGGCTACTGTATTACCTCCCAAGCCTCAGATGGAAGCTGATAGAGTTCTGGACTCAAGAGTCAAGAAGACTACAAGGCACAAGGTGTACATGGAATAACTAATCAAGTGGAATCATAGGCTTGAATCAGAGGCCTCATGGATTATAGAAGAAGACTTAAAAAAGGTGGGCATCTCTGAAGATTTGTTGTCCACAGGAGTGACATAACTTTCCCTTGTGGGGGAGTATGGTACATGAGCACCTAGGTAGGGCTAGCAAGTAACCTAGGGCTTCTAAGTTGATTTTGGCTTGTAGTGGTTCTAGCCAAACCACTAGGGAATAAGGGGAAAAGTTAGGTCCTAGAATTTTTGGAGTTAGATGAGGAGGTCTACTTAGGTCTTTAGGGCTTTTATTTTCAGTAATGTCCTAAGTTGCTCTTTTGGTCCATATGGCCAATATTGGAGCAATAGCTGTAAATGATCCATCCAGGGGTCAAATTGGAAAAGTAGGGGTGAAAAAGGCCTATTTGATGTTTACTTAGCCTAATAATGCTATTGGTTAAGTTCTTAAGATGTTTGATCATGTTTTGTGTCAAGTTCCCAAAAAGATGTAAAAGTTGTCAATGCTGTCATTGACAACATTAACAACATTTGTGGCAAGATTGTATTTTCAGACAAAAGTGGTTCCTTAACCATTTCAACTATTAGGATAGGGAATTGGAAACCTATATTAGACCTCCCTCGACCTTTTGAATAGGTTTTTTTATTTTGAAAAACAATTGTACGGACTGTGTGATAAATGTAACAGTTATAGTTCTTGTATTTCTGAGCATTTTGTAGTTTCCTGGATTAGATTGCTTATTGTAACTCTTGATTATGTTAGGGTAGTATGTTTTAATATTTTGTGTGGTGGTATATTTCTAGTTGGTATTGATTTATTTATTTTTTTAAAATATTTTTGTTTCTAACCAGTCACTGGTCTGAACCAAGCCACTTATGGAAATGGGGTCATAAGTCCTCTCCCCACCGTGGAGTTTGTACAGGACTTTGGGATTAGGGAGATGAATCCATTTACATATTTTATAGTGAAGGAAGGGCCCTTGAAATAATGGGAGCTAATTTTAATGTGATGCCCTCAACGAGCCAGAGTTGCATGGCTAGAGATCACAGAAGGTTGCAGAGCTAATGGAAGGGATTGAAAGCATTCATTACTTCAATCAGTGATTTTGGAGAGGTAGTGTGGTATGTGGAGGATCCCCAACTCGAAGAAGAAGTTTGGGTGAAGATTTTAGTGTTCCAAGAGCAAGTTCTTTTGTGTAGATAGACTTAAGGCTTAGAAACCCTGATTTCTAGGCGTGGTTTTAGGAGACACTGTACGGACACTTTGGAGCAACAAGACCTAGAAAATATTTAGTGTCTTGATAAAGGGTATTAGTATCCAGTGTTACTTTTCCAAATTGTTAAGGATTTTTACAATTTATTGCAAAAAAGAGCCTAATTGGGCCTAATACTTGTAGCCCTATTTTGGGTGAATTTGGCTTTGTTCTTGGAACTCGTTTAGCGTTTCAGTGCAAAGGGAGTTTCTGGACATTGGAATGGATCCAATTATCAATATAAGAGACTACCTCTCCATATGCAAGATTTATTGATCCACTTGGATCAGTTTGTGAAAAAGGGCAAGAAGAGCACTATGGCTAGGTGTTGAAGTAGTTTGGTTTTCTTGTTGGTGTACTCAAGCTGAAATTGAGTGGGATCTTGTGAGAGGGATCCTTGAAGGTCAGGGTTAGCGAAGAACCCTACTTAGGATAGAGAAGAGGCCTATTGAATACCCTAGTGGAGGATAGGGTAGGAGAGAAAGGCTTGTTGTTACATCAAGGAGATTTCACTCAAGGGTATACACCTCTTGCAAAATATAGAATCCTTGAGAAAAACAAACAATTCTATGCAAGAAAGGACATCACATAATTTATAAATACCACTCAATAAAGGGAGAGTGGATCCATAGAAATGATATGAGATTAAATAGAGATCCCATGCCTACCAAGCATGAAGATAAGGAAAGGAGATATTGTATTTTTTATTAAAGGTAAACTACTTTTACAGGGACCAAAAACCCAAAGTCCAAAATATCAAAGAATCAAAAGAAAGGAGATTTTATGTTGCTCACAAAGTAAGATTATATATGAAAGCATAACACCATACAAAACAAAGAGCCCCCAATAAGGAAAGCTACTAAGGCTACATAGTGTGGAGCAACATAATAGGCGAAGGGAGTTCTAATGCACAATATTTTTAATATTAAAAAAATCATATAATATCAATAAGACCTTTATCGATAAAATCTTGAAAAAATTGTCTAAATTCAATGCAATCAACAAGAGAATGCAATCTAATGCCTCTAATGCTGATGTTATAGATGCTATCCTAGATGATGTTTCTTGTTCTATTTCAGATGTTGTCTTGGGCTAGACTGATGTTGTTGTTCTATCTGGTGGTGAGGCTGATGTCTCTGCCTGGATGGATGATGTCATTGTCCTCAATGCTAGTGCTAAGGTTTATGGTGCCCAGTTTCCTCTAAGGGGTTGTTGTCCCTGTCCCTGCCAGGATTGCGGGGGTGGACAACCCTGCCTCTCATGTTGTGGGTTTCTCTGCACAACCTTTGTCTTTACAAAATGATGCATTTTTGATGGAGGAAGGAGGGAAAACTATCAAAGGAAATAAATTTAAGTCTCCCAAGCCTCCTTTTGATATGTAAGAGTGGGACTAAATGATTATCTTTCTGCCCTTTTTTGTTGACTGTTGTTTTGGTCTTGGTTTCTTTTTGGTGGGAGCGTATGCTTACTCCCTTCGGTGTGTTTGGTGTTGTTTCACTGATGTATCTTGGTTCTCTTAAATTTTTATCTTTCATTTTCTTGTTGTAAAAGGTTTCGGGTCCTTTCAAAACCTATTTTTACTTAATCAAAACAAGAGAATGCAATTTACTATAATGAAAAAATACAATGCACACCTTTATTATGTGGTTTTTTATAATTTGGAAAGTGGCATGGATGATTCAAGCTAATATACTTTTCAGATTTTTGTCTCCAAAATATTCTTTTGTCTAAGACGAAATGATCATCATCAGGAGGTAGAACTAAAAAATACAAAGTAGAAGGAGCATCGCTTATGTTTAGTTTTTATTTGGGTAAGAGACATGTAATTGAATAATCTTGAAGAATATTATAGATAGTTTTATCTTGAAATGCGAGTCCTAAACCTTATGTAGAAAATTGTGTGGGAAATGGTCCTATAAGGACTTTTATTCCTTGTTTTGTTTTTCAAGGACCTTTTCCACTATAGCCTTTTTTAGAGAGAATATCATAACCTACCTCATAATATAGTTTTAGTTTGAAAGGTGGAAGGCTTGCATCTTGAGGTTCATGGAAATAGGTTGTGTAAGCATGGGTAGTAGGAGGATTGATCTTTATAGGGAGATTATTAATCATGTGTCATCATTATTTGCATCCATTTTACTAGTTTGGGAAGTAGGATCATGTAAATATTTATTTTTTCTTAATTTTATATGTTAGGAGATATATCAAGAATATAGTGCATACATAATCTTGATAGGATACTTTTATGGTGAAGATAAGATCTAGGAAAATAGCGAGGATCTAGAGTGATTGAAGTGATTAAATTAACATGTTTAGCTTCTTACACCAAGGTATCTTTGTGAGGACAAGATCTATTACTACTCTTGAATTATGCATCTCTATTAGTGAGATCACTAATATAAGTATTGAATCTATCCCCATTAATAAAAGATAGCCTACGATAGGTACACATATTGTTCATTTTAATTTCGTCTCTAGGATTGTCATTTTCAACAAAAACTCTTATAAGATCTACATATGCCATGAATATCCTTAAGAATAATATCATAAAATAAAGTATAAATGTGTATATGTATGCATATTTTTCATGGTAGGTCGATCTCATGGGATTTGAAGGTAGTGAGGAAGGAGAAGAATTCGCTAAAAGAGGTAGTGCCCAAATTCACCAAGTTGTACCTATAAGACAAGTAGTCCTCAACAAAAGCAAAAAAGGAGACTTTGTTCCCATAATTATGTGGGAAGATTTCTTTTCAAATATATCTTAGGTCTTGTTTTTCATTGTTCTCTTTTATATAGTGTAATGTGGCATATTTCCTCTACTACACATGTATTCTTTAAATTAGTAAGAAAATTTGAATTTGAAACTTCAAATGTATTGAATTCATGGTTGTGAAAATGAATGGGTATGGATTCCATGAAGGCCTTGATTTTCCTTTTTCTTGCCATCATTTTTAGGGTTATCATAGAGGTATTTACAATGGGCTTTTTGTGAATGTTGACATGCCCATTTTTTAAAAATATCTTGTCGCTTCAGTGACATTTATTTTGTCAAACCATACAAAACATTCTTTTGTTGTTACTTTTATTTTTATTTATTTATTATTTGCCTTCCAATATATTACCTAAAACATTTCTTACTATTAGAATAACCATTACAACTTGTTGAAATGCAAGTGCTAGTACATATAACTTATATTTAATATTTTACAATTTTTAAAATAAGTCATCCAAACTTTAATTGATTGCTTGGATATTATTAGCTTTGATTGAATGTGTTAAATAACCTAGTATTATTATATGAAAGGTGATCATATGATATATAAGATAATGAGCCTAAGAAAATATAACTCAAACTTCACCATAATAAAGTGTTACCAATTCACCTACACAATGTATAAATAAAAATAAAAATTTATACGAAATTGGTCTTTAGGAGTAGTACTTAGCTATAACGTTCATTTATTTTTTAGAATGTTGTTTTATTGAATATGAAGAATGAAGAACAATGATCCAATGTTTAGTTTGATATGATTGATTTCATCCATTTGAATATGATTAAAACTATCTGCAAACATGGCTAATAGTTTAAATACCACCAATTTAACACACCTAGAGTTAATTCAAGATTGGTTTCAACTCATATAATATAGTTGAAGGGCATGTAAATATGCTTGAAATCACAAGTTTGGAATTAGGAAACCTCTCTTGTTCAAGCCTCAAAAGCACATTTATTTGTATTATTGACCTTACATGTCATTCAAAACTTAAATTAACCCTAGAAACAACACATCTATGGATTGACTTAAAGTTTTAAACTTGATAGAAAACTATGAAAATTATGTTGAAAACTACATTTTAGTTCTTTCTAAATTATGGTGTAGTTTATCAGCCACAAATCACAAAGAATACTTGACTCTTTGGCATGAATTATTTCAAATGCTTTTTGTTGGGCAGTCTGTGGCGTTTGCAAATACATGATTGCCCCCGTGGGCTTCTGAAAGTGAGAAAACTTGATGATGACTACCTAGATGATGTTTTTGCATGCAAAAAGATATGCAATTGACATGATTCACTACAAGAAATCTCAAGAAATCACATTATTTAACTAGAGATATTTTTCAGGATCACAATGGTAGGTTTGTCTTGGCAGTTGCCTTTCTTTTGGGTTCCCAGACAAACCATTTTGTCGAGGCTTATGTAGGCTACATTGGTCTCTAGATGGAAGTGTCCAAGGGGTTTACTAAGGTATGGTTGGAGAGTGATTCTCTAAATCCCTAGTTGGATGATCAAAACATTAATCCTTGATTTAATTAATATGTTTAATTGATTTAGGGCCCGTTTGTTTCCTGGAATATGACTGGAATTGGCATTATCTAATTTTGGATAATGCTAAATTCCATGTTTGGGTCATGAATACAAATGGAATTGGAATTAAGAAATTCTCTTTTTTCCCCAAAATGAGCATAACAATCTTCTACCTAAATAGGTGGAATTGGAATTTCGAATTCGAATTCCAATTTTTACAAAAGAAAATTTAATATCTCGTCAGATCCATGACATGATAGATGTGTAAATGTGTGTGTGTATATGTGCATGATGATCATATTTTGTCATTAGTATACAAAGGAAACAATTTTTGAACCGTCGGTAACATGATCACCAAAAGACATGTTTACAGTGCAACCTGACACAATAGTTCACAGAGGTCACCGAAACTAGTCTTCATCGACAAAATGATCACAGTGTAAACTGACAACACAGTCTACATAGAAAACTGAGAAGCAGAATGTCTACAAGGACATCACGATGAAAGACTACAGAGCAACCCGAGCACCACTCTACCGAGAGACAACTTTATTTCTGAGAAATATGGATCTAAGTTACACGTCAGATAAAACACTTGAGTTTTATATTTAGCTTTAAATAATATCTTTAAAACCATTTCTTGAGGTACAAGTAAAGCATATGTAATTATTTTAATCAGTCTAACTAATTGAAAAGATGCAAACTAGGAGATAAAGGTCAAGTTGTAAACCTTTAATCACAGAGTTATTATTGTAAAGCGTGAAACCTAGATAGGTCAATATATTATATAAATAGATGTAGAAATAAATTAGACAATGATGATTGTAGTTGCAACAGACATCTATGGATCAGATAAAGAGTTTTATGTAGAAGGACAACAAAAGATGAAATCAATTATGAAGAACAAGATTCAAGGCTACTGCGCAGAACAAAGGTATTAATCAATCACTATAGGTGATACACATACATTGTGAACTTAAAGGATCTGTACTCAGCAATTCAATATTGCATATAAATAGGTCAATAAGTATTTTTGACTACATTCTAACAAGTGTAGAAAATAGAAGAAATCCTTTAAGAAGGTGGATTTAACAATCCTTATGTAAATCTCTTAACTGAGTACACACTAAGCAATGTTGCTAAATCTCTTAACCGAGTAGACCTAACCAGTCTAAAATGTTACTCCTAATAGGGAAAGATCATCAGAAGTGATCAAACTTGTAGCCTTAACCGACACCTTCCATTCTGTAGATAGTGAAGTTTTATGGGTTTCATCGCCACCATAGTTTTTACCTTCTACCAGGGGTTTTCTACATTACCAATTCTTGTGTCATGTGTACTTACATTTCATGAATGTTTACATGCAATTAAGTTTATGTTTTGATATTACATGCATAAGATAGAAAAGCATCTATAGTTGGTAATGCAAGGAATTGATTACTAAAGAATTAAGAGTTAATTGATAAAAAGTTATAAGGGTACTGATTCACCCCTCCCCTCTCAGTACACATCATTCCATTATTCCAAAAATTGGTATCAGAGCTTGATCTCTTATTTGGAAAATTTTAAATCACTTGAGAGAAAAGATCATACAATGGAAAGATATAAGCTAGATAAGAATATTGAGAATCAGAAGTTGCAAATGCAGATCTTCTATGAGCAATACGAAGAAGAAAGAATCAAGATAAGAGAGCTAATGTATAAAGGAAAAGTTATGACATCTTGCTGCAATGAAACAGACTATCATGAAGAAGAGATACCTATTTTGTTTGAGTCATCGGAATCTACATCTAGAAATACATTTGACACATTAGAAGGAAGCATTACAAGTCTGAATAAAATCAATCAACATCTGACAGAGCAAGTAAAGGTATTGCAAATCGGGCGAGAGACATAGATGGTAAGGATGTTTGTAATGAATAATGCTAAACAAGCTGAACAAGAAAGAACATTAGTTATTGATGACAAGAGGAAGATCACTGAAAAGATACAAGAGAGAGAGACTAAAATACAAACACTTACTGAACATCACCATGATATCACCAATAAAATAGTTCTTATGAATCATAAGGCAAACTGAGTGAACATAGAACTGAATGGGAAATTGGAAGCTATTGGTGAGCTAAGAGAAGAAAATGAAAAACTGAAGCATGAAGTAAGGATTCAACAACAACACAATGATATGATCAAGAAAGATGAATAAAGTACAAAAGAATGTATCATTTTCTGGATGGACAAAGAAGAGTCAACAACAATACCGGTCTAGGATATATCGAGCATGAAGACTCATCATACCAAGATGATCAAAAAGATGTCTACACAAATCCAAGACCAAGGAAGTAGTCATGCAATCACTATGGAAAACTAGGCCACACATCAAATGTTTGAAGGAGCAAAGATAAAGGTATTCCTAAATCCACTTCTACATTCATTGGTAAATGTTATAACTGTAAAAAGAAAGGAAACAAAGCACATGAATGCAGATCTAAGGTGAAATGACCAAAGAAGGAAACCTACATGGAAAAATATTGTCCTACTTGCAAAATGCATGGGCACACATCTCTTGAATGCAGGAAGAATAAAAAGCAAGCATGGAAACCTAAAGAATAAGAAAATGATCATCAACTAAGAAGAGTCGGTAACTCATATGTTTGAGATTACAACACATGGAAAAATTGCACAACATGTGGTAGATATGGACCCATAGCTAAAAACTGCATGAGGAAATGGACAAGAAAGTCTAGAAGCTGGACTAACCCTGGAATGACATGCTTACACTATCATAGGGTTGTTCATCTAAGCAAGGACTGCAGAGACTAAGTGATAGAGTCAAGCACTTTTTCCAATGGCAATACCATTGAAGATATCAGGAGAATGAGAAATCAAATATGGAGGAAATCTACAAAAATTGATGATGCTGGACCAAGAAATACAATTGGTGACACCTTATCCAATGGATCTGGTGATTCCACCACCCCCACCTAAGCAAAGCAAGTAAGTATGGAACTGCACTATACAAAGTTATATTTTACATCAGTTCCTATATACATTGATAAAATACCAAACTAGGATGAATAAAGATGCACTATGGTATTACTTGTTATGAATTTTTGAATCCAATCTCGTCGGTCAAATGCACATCAAGAATCATCGGTATACATATAAAAGCTAATGTGTTAATGAAAACTGAGCATTGTTGGTAATCATGTGAAAAGACAATGAAGTCTTCGCTACATACCGAGCTCTATCGGTAAACATGTGAAAGGTCAAATGAATTGACACTTACCATGAGCATCACATTCTCACCAAGAATGAAGTTAGTATGTTCCCCGAGTGACTCCGTCTTTGAACACTGAGAAGTGGTTAAAGAATTAATTGCACCACTTAGGACATATTCTATAAAAGGGCGACGGAAAAGCTCATTCATTCACAAAGAAATTAAGAGCAAAGAGAAGAGCAAAGACCAATGACCAGATTGCAGAGCAACTCAAAAGCACATTCACGACTACTCTGACAGATTAACAACAACTACAAAAATCAAGTGAGTAGCTAAGACTCACCGAGCTCACAATTTGTTTACAAAAGAAGCCCTAA
The DNA here is from genome assembly GCA_018584345.1 of Thuja plicata. Classification (NCBI taxonomy): domain Eukaryota; kingdom Viridiplantae; phylum Streptophyta; class Pinopsida; order Cupressales; family Cupressaceae; genus Thuja; species Thuja plicata. The sequence goes on from MU223150.1 coordinate 1,999,292, forward strand.
ATTTCCAGTAACATGGCAACCACATCGCGCATTTCCAAGATCAAGAATGCAAAGGATAAAAAGGTGAATTTGATTGAGAACTCTACATGTGAAGAGCCTAAGTACATATTATGTCCTGAGGTTTCTTTACAACCTGACGATGCTACAACATTTTCAATCATACCACCTAGGGTTTTGCTAGTTGAGGATGTCTAAGCCTATATACACCGTAAGGTTCCAGAGATCAGAGATCTCAAAGTTGAGGAAGCTTACAAGAAGCTTTACATAGATGGAAACATCAAGGATGAACATAAACACATTAAGGTAAAAGGGTTGACAAATGCCCTAATGTTACTGAAGGAATTCAAAACTGAGTGGATCTAAATAGTTCTTAGTTGGGTACATGGTCAAAAGATGTGGCTGGATGAGACAAAACCAATCACCAAGGATGTAATACACGCAGTAACCAGTTATCTAGTAACCGACAATGTCAAAGCACTCAAACATCCTCCTCGACCTGATATAGAAAAGATGACAGGTGCAGCATGGGATAGAAGAGGTTTAAAGGTAAACTCAATCACCGATCCATAACTAAATTTTAGTGCATCTGTATTGGGATACAAGTTATTCCAAGCCAGTTGGTTAAAGGACATAGCTTGCGGAGCAGTTGAAACTGCTCATAAGATTGTGAAGAAGGGATTACAACTGGACCTATCCGAGCTTCTACTGAAGCAATTAGAGGAGAAAATGAGGACAATTAGGTCAAAAAGGACTAATTCATGTAAGTTCAAATCACTCCTCATGTGTACATTTTTCTATTTCCATAACTTCTTCCCATCTATCGGTAGTGTCAATTGGGACACTACCCAACTAGTGACAATTCAAATTAGTGAATTTATTAAGTCACTAGAGGACAACTTTACATCAATCATGGATGCATATTTCACCAAATTCAAAGATAGAATGCAAAAGAGGATGAGGATACTTGAACAATTGGTGGAAAAGTATAAGGATGATATATGTTTCATAGTGGATATCAACATCACCTTGATCAAACCAGTTGTACTGAGGACAACATGGTTAGCACCACTTGATTATGAAATCAACATTGATCAGGCCACAAATTCTATTGAAGCATTACTGAATGACGCAGTTGACAAATCACTACCAAGATTTGGCACCTATGAAGAAGCTAAGGCCATAATTAAAACATGCCTAGTAGTGAAGAAGATTGACTGAAAGAAGACTAAAATGGTTAAGACACTTCTAAAGAAGTTGTCAGTTGATGATGAAGAAACAGAAAAAAAAAGATGATACCGAGGGACAGTCACCCATCGGTGAAGGTGAACAAGTGAGTGACTCTGAGTCAACTAAGTGCGATGCACCACCCGCAAAGAAGCCAAGAACTACTGTTGCATCAAGGACGATGAGTCAAACTAAAAAATATACAAACTCACCACTAGTCAAGAAAGGACAAGTGAGGACTTATAAAAGAAAGCCTCAAACTGCGAAAACATCAGAACCAAAGAGAAGAAGAAGATCAATCTGAAGAAAGGAAGATAAGGAAGACACTAAAAAATATGAACAAGATGAAAAGAAAAAAGTTCCTACAACAATTGATGAGATTGTTGCATCAATCGTCAAGATAGGTAGCATATCAAATCCTGGGATCAGACAGTGGCTAACTCTGAAACTCAAGGATCAGGTTAAGATAGAAGAAGCCATCATCTAGGCAAGGATTGAATTCAAGTATGTATGTGTATAGTTTGATAAGATGATGCCACAAGAACTTAATAATAGCCTATCAGCAAGGTGGACATATGCACTAACAACTGAAAAAAGATAAGGGAAAGATCCCTAGTAACAATTATGCCACCCAAGTCAAAGATCAAAGAAATTGATGAAATGATGAGGAAGCATTCAAACAAGTTCTCAGAAAAATTGAGATCCCACAAAGTAGTACATGGCAGCCTAATAGAGCTTGGCAAAGAAAGCGATGAAGCTTGGAGAAGAATACTTCATCTACCTAAAGAGGATACAAGCCCCGAGAAGGTATTAGCTATTATCGATACACCTTACAATGAAGAGAAACAAGCTACACCAAGCCCAGAGCACATCATTCTAAATGACACTGAGGATGTCAATCAAATTGATCTGACAACACAGAAAAGCAAAGCCATGGATGAAATACCACAAATATTACAATCATTAAAGGATACTGCAGATGAAAAAATTGAAGATACAACTATAATAGTATCACTGGAGTTGATCCTATAGATGAAGTAAAGAATGATGAAGATATTAATGTGACCAACGATCAAGGAGAAGAAAATGAAAAGGAAACACAGGATGCTGCACATGTCAATATACCAGGACAAATGCCATTATTGATACAAGCTATCAATATCATCTCAGAAGAAAAGGAGAAGACACTTGACCATGATGCAAGCATACCCAAGGATAAGGGTGATTGGGAGCAAAAAAGAACAAATGATGAATAGAAAGGTACAAGTGGAGAAGAAAAACAAGGTGATGCCAAGGATACCGACGAAGAGAAAGATGCAAAAAAAGATAAGGTTGGTCTAGAGACGTCTATACCAACCGACAGGTGAATACCGAGCACTAGGATAAGGGAAGAACACCTCCAAAGCCTTCAACAAGTACATCAAAGTAAGAAATGGAACTTGCTATGGTACTGCATACAAGTGCTTCCACTACAATTGAAAATAAGAAGAAGAAGAATAAAATCCAGTCGCATTGGATGAAATTATTGACATACCAGACTGTGATCCTAGGACATTGGATCCAGAGTCACTTAAAAATTATGGTGAACTTTTTAAAATAAAGGCAACTCAGGACAAGCTCGGGAAGGAGCACAAGAACTCCCAAGTCCTGGAGAAAACCAAAGATATACTAATGCAGATTCTACCTGACACAAATATTGATTAAAGTGCACCTATACTTGATCAATTAGCAGTTCTTATTGATGCCATCACATCACAGAATGTAGATGTAGGCAAGGCAATAGAAGAACATGCTAAGCAGAAGTGTCTATACAAGCTTACAAAGAAAATCAGCCAGGAAGTGGCAGAACAAAAGGTAAAACTTTCTGAATTAGTTATCATATAGAAACAATAATATGAGAAGTAGTAAACATAATTCAAAAGTTGTGCAGATTAGAAAATTTCACTACCGAGCATAGTGACAAGTTGGCCAAAATTGATGAAGATCTTAAGGCAAGTGCACAAGGTCTTACAATCGATGGCAATACATTCAAGTTGCATTATGAGAAGCTAGTAAAATCTAAACGGTTGAGACTAGAGATTCAAGAGGCAGAATCCAAAATCTGAGATGAGGTAACCGAGCTTCAAGCTCTACTACTACCAAATCTCCCACTACAATAACACATGACTTCGGCAAGAACATTGATTTCCACCTCAAATATTTCTGTTATAGAGAGCATATATGATATACATGTCAGACTCACCTTGGAATTCATGACCCTTGAGAACCTCAAAGAGAAATGGGAGAAGATGGTGGAAGACATACATAAATCCCATTCCCACATTTTTGACAAATGGTAAGAATTACCCCTTTTTCATTATTTTTTTTTAAAAAGGGAAATGATATGATGAAAGGGGAAATGATAAGGAAAAGGGGGAAATGATAAAAGGTGAATTATATGTATATATGTGTAAAGGAAGAAACATGTACATATACTATACCAAGGCATGCACAAAGGGGGAGTCATATTGGCAAGGTAAACACATGGTATATATACTAAACATTTTAGTTCTACACATATCAATTTTTGATACTAATGCCAAAGGGGGAGATTGATGATCATATTTTGTGATTAGTATACAAAGGAAATAATTTTTGAACCGTCGGTAACATGATCACCGAAAGACAGGTTTACAGTGTAACCTGACACAATAGTTCATAGAGGTCACTGAAACTAGTTCACCTACAGAATGATCACAGTGTAAACCGAAAAATAGTCTACAGAGAAACTCGAGAAGCAGAATGTCTACAAGGACATCACCGATGAAAGACTATAGAGAAACCTAAGCACTAGTGTATCGAGAGACAACTTTATTTCTGAGAAATGTGGATCTGAGTTACGCGTCAGATAAACACTTGAGTTTTATATTTACCTTTAAAGCTTATCTTTAAAACCATTTCTTGAGGGACAAGTAAATCATATGTAATTGTTTTAATCAGTCTAACTGATTTAAAACATGCAAACTAGGAGATCAAGGTCAAGTTGTAAACCTTTGATCATAGAGTTATTATTGTAAAGTGTGAAACCTAGATAGGTCAATATATTGTATAAATAGATGTAGAAATCAAACAGACAATGATGATTGTAGCCACAACAGACATCTATGGATCAGACAGAGAGTTTTATGCAGAAGGACAACAAAAGATGAAATCAGTTATGAAGAACAAGATTCAAGGCTACCGAGCAGAACATAGGTATTAATCAATCACTATAGGTGATACACATACATTGTGAACTTAAAGGATCTATACTCAGCAATTCAAGATTGCATATAATCAGGTCAATAAGTATTTTTGACTGCATTCTAACAAGTGTAGCAAATAGAAGAAATCCTTTAAGAAGGTGGATGTAACAATCCTTATGTAAATCTCTTAACCGAGTGCACACTAAATAGTATCACTAAATATCTTAACCGAGTAGACCTAACCAGTCTAAAATGTTACTCCTAACAGGGTAAGATCATCAGAAGTGATCAAACTTGTAGCATGTACCGGCACCTTCCATTCTGCAGATAGTGAAGCTTTGTGGGTTTCATCCCCACTGCAGTTTTTACCTTCTAATAGGGGTTTTCCGCGTTACTAATTCTTGTGTCATGTGTACTTACATTTCATGAATGTTTCTATGAATGTTTACATGCAATTAAGTTTATGTTTTGATATTACATGCATAAGATAGAAAAGCATCTATGGTCGGTAATGCAAGGAATTGATTACTAAAGAATTAAGAGTTAATTGATAAAAAGTTTTAAGGGTACTGATTCACCCCTCCCCTCTTAGTACACACCATTCCATTATTCCAACAGTGCGTATATGTGTATATATACACAAATGTGTGTATATGTATGTATATGTGTATATATACACAAATGTGTGTATATGTGTATATATACATATGTATGTGTATATGTATATGTATATATGGGTGTATATACACACATACATGTATGTATATATATAGACATATGTATATTTATATATATACACACATATATATACATGTGTATATATATACACATACATGTGTTAATATATATATGTGTGTGTGTGTGTGCACATATATGTGTATGTGTGTATATATACACATGTATATACATACATGTGTATATATACATATGTGTGTATAGGCACATGTATATATACACATATGTATATATACATGTATGTATGTATACATACACACGTATATATATACATGTGTGTATATGCACACACACACATGTATTTATACACACATGTATATGTATATATACACATGTGTGTGTATATGCACACACACATGTATATGTATATATACATACATATATGTGTATCTATGTAAATATGTATGTATACACAAATGTGTGTATATATGTGTAGACACATATGTGTGTATATACATATATGTGTGTATATATACACACATACACACTGTATTTTAAAAAAATAAGAAATAAACAATTAAAATTATTTATGCATCTTCTCAGTCATCTTCTGGGTGAACCAAACGGGTCCAACCCATATTCTGAAAATCATTTCTAGGATATGTATCTTCCAGAATTGTAGCATCTTCCAAAATTAACAATATCCAGCATTTAATATTCTAGCACCCAAACGGGCCCTTAATGAATATAATGTGACTCATGTATTTTGAGAGGGGAACTATGTGGCAGATAGATTGGAAAATCTATGGGCTCATTACCAAAACATGGCAAATTGGGGTATTAATGACAAAATCCTAGAAGATTTCAAAATGGTTGTTTACAATGATTATGAGGAACACTAATTTGAATGCTCTTTGGGGAATGATGATCCTGAGTGTGGGAAAGGGTTTTTTGATGTGTCCCTCTTTTATTATGATGTTTCCCGTTGTTCTGATTTTTATGAGCTTGGTTTTTTGTATTTGGTGCCTTAGTTATCTACTTTTTTTTAGAGGTCTCGACATCATGAGAGGTGACAGGAATAGAATTTAGCCCATTGTATACCATAAATGGAAGGAAAACCATGAGGTTTTGAGTGAGCTCTCATCTTATATGGAGGATTACATGGTTCAGACCCTCAAGTTATAGATACTTTCGTGGAAGGATGAAATGAGAGAATTTTAAAGGTGTATGGGATGGAGCTCGAAATCACATAGGAATTAATTGCAATACCCTGGTAAAGGGAAGAAAATTTTATAGGGATAGAAAGTGTGTGAATGAGGCACTAGGAATTTTCCCGTGTAATAGCCTTAAATCTCATTCCAAAAAACCCTTTCTTATTTGGTGTTACATGAGGGGCTGTCACTATGAGGACCTCTCGACAGACCCTGAGGATGTCCCTTTAGATGAAGAAGTCGTGTTTCATTTGGGAAAACATAAGTACCACAAAAGGATTATTTTGGGTAAACACATAATTATGGTTTTGAATGATGGTGACTCGGATTTACCCCCCCCCCCCTTGAGGGTTTCGTGTCAGATTATTTAGAACCTAATGATGTTGACAAGGATAGAGGGGTTATGAAAGGTCACGTGCTAAGCTCAGGACAAAATGCACCAAAGACAAAAAAAGGTCAAGCTTCTTTTTCTCAAAATCTCTAAAACAAAATGATTTTTTTTGCAATTTTTTGTGGTTTTCGACCACAAAATATATAGATCATGAAGAACAGAGGCTGAAAATTTTGTGAAAATCAGTTAGATTTTATGGATTTTAAAATTTGGTCAATGATACATTTTGTAGGGAGCTTAACCATGTTTATATGAAAGTGTCTTCCCATAGGTATGCTAAAAAAAAAGAAAAAGAAAAAAAGGAGACAGCCTTTCCTGGGTCTCAATTAGTGGCAGCGTATATGCAACCCAAAATTTGCACCTAATTTGACCATTATTTTGGGTTTATTAATTAAATTAAAAATATCTCACAGTGAGTTAGATATTTTTAATTAGCCGATAGGCTTTTAATGGGGAGAAACCCATGACCGAAAATGTGTCTCACACTTCTTTTGCAGGTGCCGATAAAAAATTTTCGTGCAGTTCTTGTTTTTGGCATTTTCTAGAACGACTGTCCGCCATACTCCTTTCATGGAAAAGAACTTTATATAAAACCAGGTCACTTACTCGTATCCGCGTGAAAACAAACAGGAGAAAACATATAACTTGGTTGCGAAAGCGCGCGGAAGGATCGGTGTTAGACTACGATGTATCTCTAAATATTTGGTTAATATCTCTGAGTGTGACACGAAGAAATCATGTTGGATAAAAATCCCTCACAATCCAGTCAATAAAGTTATAGGGAAAAATTGCACCTTAGATGTGGATGGTCGTTTGTCACGAGCTGAGTCTTTCTCAGAAAGTTTTCTGGTTAGTTAGAGAGTACAGGCAGGTTGTGATGATATTTATTTGTTTCACGGTAAAAAAACACTCAATTTCTATGGCGAAAGCACGTGGAAGGAGTCCTTTTAGACTGTAGTACCCGTCCTCACTGTCTATCACGAACGATCACTTGGTGACAATTCCCAGTCCTAACCACGAAGCTTCATGCTCTTTCGTCCTATTGGCTAAGCTGCATATGCTTTCATGGATAAAAGCCAAGTTTTCATCTATAATTAGCTTGCTTGACCTATCCTTGCAATACCTCATTGTATGATCAGAGAGTCTAGTTGAGCAAGACTTTGCAGCCACTGAATTCCCAATGGATAGAAGTTTGTGTAAAGCTGTTAAAGAGGGAAAATGTGAGAAAGTGAGAGAGTTAACCCATAATGATCCACAGGTTTTCAATATAGTTACTCCTCTGGGAAATACAACTCTCCATGTAGCAGGTAGTCGGAAGGATTATAAACTTGCCCAACTGTTGCTTTCGTTCAAACCATGCATCCTATTAAGGAGGAACGTAAATCAGGAGACAACGCTCCACAAAGCGGCCGCAACGGGAAGTTTGGAAGTTGTTGAGCTTCTCCTCAGCTTTAAAAGCAATGAAGTATGCTACAGTTCTTTGTATTGCACTCATCCGGAGGGTTATGATTTAGAAGGAGGTCATTCAGATTGTTCAACCTTTCTTTGTAGAAATCATAGATCAAATCTCAAGGAAGCATGCCTTTAACTTTGGACAGTTCATTGATAGAGTGCACTTTGTTGACGTGGTCCATTTCCCTTTCCATTGTTAAAATATTTAAGCTTGATCAAACATTAATACCCTCCCAGCAATGCACTTATAAAAATCCCATGCCACCCAAAAAAAGCAACAACAACTGGGCCCACCATTGTCTTTCGCCCAATATTTAAATTATACATTTGAAATTAATTTAAAATATTTAAATAATTTTTTTACCCAACACCTTTATGTCAAATCATTCATTATTATTTCTTAATAATTCAATGTCAATATCATTTTTCCCAATAAAGAGTGGTTAATTCAATATTTTTATATAAATAGATGAGCATTTTTCAACAATTACTTTATTATCCCTACATACATATTCTATATTTTAAATTCAAATTTCATTGCATAATTAAATATCTTTATAAGATTTCTCTTATCGTGACATAAATTTAAAATGCAATATCAACAAACTATCAATTGTAAATTGCCACTGTAAATTTTTCTACACAA
>MU223150.1:2028405-2038415 GCA_018584345.1 Thuja plicata
CCAACCTAACCTATCTCAACCACTTCTACCCTGGGTTCTAACCCTTCTCAACCCATTCACCCTTGCTAATCTAATCCTAATCCTAATTTTACCCTAACCCACCTCCTAATGTTGTCACATTCCATTAAGGAATGATTAGCAACTCAACCCACTTGAGAAAGTCCACTTTCTCAAGCTTGACTTTCTTAAAGTCCACCTTCTCAAACCACCCTCTTACACCCTCCCCTTGCTTCTTTAAGGCTTTCATTAATGCCTTATTAATGAAGATGCCTTAAGCCTATGTCTCCTCCATGCCTTATTAATGCCCAAGGCATTAATGTCTCTTACACCACCATTAATGAGTCCCTCAACTCATTAATGATCCTTGTCTCCCCCCTCTCTCTCTCATTCTTCTATAAATAGAAGCCATTTTTAAGAGCAAATGAGTCTTCAACTCATATCCTAAATGCAATGTTATGCTGTTAGATTAATCTTAGACACATATTTCACTTCTTATTTCATGCTTTCACATTGTTCTTATTTCCATTCTTAGAGCTAGAATGCATGTTTTCTCATCTTTTAGCTTGTTTTAAAACTAAAATCCTTCATGCTAGGTCGTATATGTCACTATTTGTAGCATAATCTAAGGGCTATTATGTTACTAATCACACTCTTCTTAGTTAGAAGGCAATAGGTCGATATTAGTTGGTTTTACATGTTTATCTAACCTTTTTGAGCTAATGCAATGATCTATTGAAGTGTTGTGTCTTTTCTTATCAGGTACAAAATATACACACACAGATACCACCAATCATGTGCTACGCCCTCCAAATGTAATGTGGCATATTTTATTGCCTCTATCTCCATCGTAGGCCTCAGGGCTAAAAATTTGTCAAGCTTGTGGATCCAAGCTTGCGCTGTTGATCTCCCACTACCATTAAATGTAGACAACATAAGCTTGCCTGTAGTATGTTTCAGCTCATTGTTTTGTCGAGGTCTTCTCTCCTATCTCATAGAGCGATAATGTTCTCTCCTCTGATTCACAAACCTGTCAAAGGTCATCCTTTCCCGAACCTATGGCGCTAAAATTTCCCATTCATCATTTGCGGCCATAAGGTTATCTGCAAACATTTCCTCATCTGCTTCTTCTACCTGTTCCACATCTGGCTCATTTATGACAAAGGTAGGGCGAGTAGGCCTATCTTTTGTCCTAGAACGGGTTCTCCATGCTTTGGGAGGACCAACTTCACTATGATTATCTTTCTGTTCACAGTTCTGCGTGGCCTATGGAGTTATACGCTCCATCATGGCAGTAAGTGCTTGTAACATCTGAGCCATCTGTTGCTGCCCTATAGTCATGACTCTGAAAAATTCTCTTGTTTCCTGATCTTTATTATTTTTGTTTACCCGAGGTGGGCTACCCTCATGCTTGTCACCCATGGTGACCGACTGTGGTTCTAAAACTTGTTCGCCTTCAAGTAAGGCTCTCCTACGTGTATAGTACCTGTGTGGACCAACCTCCTCTAGTTGCATGTAATAACTAAACCCTCAGGATGGAAGGATTTAGCTCTGATACCACTCTAAGAACCCCTTTCAGGCTCTTGCTATTGTTTTGTATTTGTTTGAGTGTTTTATGATGTTTTTGAAGTTTTTGCAAGGGTTTTTGAACAAAAGAAAATAGATGCAATGCTGGAAATACAATACTGAAGTAACTACTAACACTGCAATTGTATTTTTATTAATAAGTCATGATACTACAGCTACAAACTCCTTTAAATTTAGTCCATAAACAATGCTGGAAATTACAGTCATAAAAACCTAGGTATTTATTGAAGGAAATCGCCCAAATCAGCCTATAGCACCAAATGCCAAGATGACGCCAAACCTGGAGTTGAATCTGCTATGGCCACTGTCAATTTAGATTGTATTTCAATTTTGATTGTACTCTAAACCCATTTAAATTTTAATAAGGTCTAAATACTTATATTTTAATAGTATAAGCAAAATAAATTTTACAATATTGTTATTTCTAAAGGGTAAGTCATTCTTAAAGTAAGAAGTGGGAAAACTTAAGGATTTTTGTTACTATTTTGATTTCAATAAAAATAAGCATAGATTAAATGAATATAATTTTCTTTACAAAAATAAAATTTATTATTTCTATTTAGTTTGATTATTATATACAAGTTGGACAAGCTCTAAATATCTATGAGATGACAAAAATCTCAACTTAAAAGTATGTCAATTTTGATTGTCCTCTAAGGCCATTTTAATTTTAATAAGGTTTAAGACTTTATAATTGGAGAAATTTTGACAACATGCCACTACATAGATGATGTCCCATCTTCTCCGTTTCAATCCCTATATATGGGCCAAGAAGATCAACAAATTCAAGAATGGTTTTTCAAAACCATTTTCAAAATCACGATGAAAAATTAATTGAAGTTTTTCATTTTTCTTCTTTCATTTTTAAACAATATGCTCCATTTGCAAGTGTAACTCATCCACAAGAATAATATAACACTCGACTGACCACATTAACCTCTAGGACCACGAGGTGTCACAATAACTTCCAAGCTGTCAATGTAGTATAATAATACAACTTGTGTGCCTCTTACACATATTATTAGAAGGTAGTTGAGGATCCTTGTTGTACTTGGCCTATGTAACAGATTCATGTGACTTTCGTACGAACAATAAAGAAAAAAGATATAGTGACAACTATGGAAACCCAAATTTCCTTCAAAACATAGTGTTCTCTTCAAGTAAGTAAATTATATTTATATGATTACAAAATATTCAATGATTAAATCTCAACATAAGACTTGCAAGACGTTCAACATTAATTTTTAGTTTGTCTCATTCAAAAAAAGTTAGAGCATGAAAAATTATTGTTAATGCAATCCATAGGTTGTCATTAGATCTCAGCAAAGTGGAATTATGAAAATATTTTCATTTCCTTTAAACAAACATTGTAACCAAAGCTTTTATATAAAAAATTGATGCATTAGATGATTCAATTGAGTTGTGAGAAACAAAAAGCTTTTATTTGAAGTACATTGTGAATTAGGACAACAAATATATTTTTAAAGTTCACTGCATCACCTCCTAGTTTTAAATAGGTTTTAATTTTAAAGCTCTTTCTATCCATTTTCCTCATTATAGTAGTAGTTTTAGGTGATACATCATGGGAAGCAACCCACTCTGGAGGTTCATCCTCATCATAAGATACCCATAACTTGAGGATAATCTCATGTTTCATGGGATAGCTAGGTTTAAGGCTTAGCTTGGGTGCTCCTTCATGACAATAATACACAATTAGGGAATATTAATAGAATTTTCACCATTATCAAAATCACAAAAAGCTATGAGTACTAAGGGATGAAAGGTCCATAAGAACATGTAGTACGAGAGGATCGTTTTCAATTTTGAGTCAATATTAAAGCGAAAGTTAAATGAATCTATATACTTTATATCATCCATAATTAATATTGGAGAGAAAGACAGGACACAGAATAAACATGGTAATGATATGATATACCAATACTATGCATATCACAATATATCATTCTTCATTTATCTATATTATTATGAGAGTAGGTTGGATCCTCTAAGGGGAAATAATAACCCAGAAAAACATGTTGAACACTTTGAGATGCTAAGAGGGTGGTGAATTGATGGTTATATGCATTAAGACAACCAATTACCAACCATTCATTCCAATTTTACTTATGTGCAAAAGTAGATAACTTAAACAAAAAGAACAAAACATGAGGACACCAAGATTTATACATAGAAAACCCAATACATGAAAAACCACATTGAGAATCACACTCACTATATGAAAATTGATTACAATGTTTCAAGTTAGAGGTCAAGGAGCTCATAGCTCCTGATATTGACTTGCACACTAAGATGCACAAATTTAGGGCAAGATACAAGGAATTGCAAATTATTGAAGATCAATTCTCTAGGGAAAGGTACAATATAAATGATGAAAATGAATTATTGGGATTGAACTAAAGAGAACCACATTCTTAGAAATGTTTCACTACTTCTTGTCTATACATTCATACTTTTACACTCATAATACACCATACACCATTACATACCTCATACACTACTCTTTAAAAGATATTCACCTTTATATATCAACCTTAACCCAACATAACATCAATTAGGCTGGCGTAACTAGATGTAACATGCACAACTTAGACCATCAGCCCCAAATTCATTCTCCAAAATATGCAAAAGGGAAATAAGATATCTGAGGCAAATTACATTGTGTGAGAACATCTTCTATTTAATCCTAGGTCATCTCCCTTAACTTCATGTGCTACAACATTAACCAAAATACCTTGAGTTGGCCCTACTATGAATGTGTGTTGGCAAAACCATCGCAAAATATAGTGTAGACCTTGACAACTACTGTAGATGTAAAACATAACATCACCTAACACCAACATATCAATATTTGAGAGTAGAAACACTAGAACACCTAAAGCTACTTAATATAATTTTTTTAATCTTAAGCTACAAAAGAGGATGATAGAAGAAAATAAGGGATATAAATTAAATAACATAATATTAATTAATATAGATAATGAAACTTGAACAAATTATAGGTAAATTGACCAAATGCAAGTGGTCAATTTTAGGTGTCCATAGGTGGCTGACAAGAATCAATAAATGACAGATCACAATAGAATAAAAGAACTAGAAAGAGGAGATTTTTAACCTATAGGATTGATTAGGATTCCCTAAATTTTTATTGGACGTACAATAGCTAGCACATAAAATGAATATCATCAACAAGGTGGCAACATCTTGAACACCGAGTCTAAAATATAATCATCACCTAAATAAACTAATGGTTTAGGAAAACAATATGTCATTGGGCTATGATTATTTATACTACTACTAGACATGAGGGGACTATTATCAAGAAGTTATGAAAAAGAAGCTAGTTAACTGAAGAAATAACTTATCTAGGAGGTAGAGATATAGACAGTGTGAGCTTGGTTTTTGGATTGATGTGGAATGGAGTAGGCTAGTGTTAAAATTTTAACATTTCTAGAAAGGTGGGACGTAAGACAACATCAAGGCCAAAAGGTGTTAGGTTAGAGAAAGCTTAGTGATAGGCACAAATAAATAGGATAGGGGATTTGACAATTGAACTAGTGATGACACAACCATTAGGAAGGTTGAAGGATTCAAATATAGTTGGAACATGGGGAGGTTGTTGAACACTCTAAGGGAAAAGGGTAGATTGGAGAAGCAATACATCAATTATCTTAAACTTTTAATGAGTTATTTTATGTTGAGAATTCCAGTTTGGATTGTAAGTAGGTCAGATAAGAGGTTGTGTATGGTGCATGAGGTCAAGGAGGCTTGGTAGGTTGAGCTATAAAAGTTAATGTTGATATAGGTAATATATTCATTATAATTTCTAAACTTTTTCATAAACTTTTTTATTCTTTGTTACATTTTGTAGTCATTAACTATCTAGTTGATTTGATATTATGATGCTCTTAAGAGCCATCATTTAACCTTTTCAATATAAGGAAAAAAGAATGGGCCATGACATTGCACAAGATTGCTCCATTCGTTTATATGTAATTGAATTAAGCCAATCCATCTAAATGGAATCAAAACTAAATAATAATTAGAATGGGCATGTGAAATTTACCTTCATACTTTAATTTAATCTATTTAAATTTTTACTAAAAAATCATTATTAAATGTACAATATTTGAATGAAAAATTAACTTTAAAATATAAAGAAAATTGAAGAGAGATAAAATATGGTGGGGTTAAAAACCCCAATTAATCACTTTCGATCGAAACCTTTTTTTCGCAATTTAATTTGTTTTTTTAAAAGTTTCGATCCAAAGTTAATTTCGATCTAAAGTAACCAAGCACGATGCTTTTGATTGAAAGTATAGATCTTTCGATCAAAAATTTTAACACTTTCTCGAACGTTATTTTTGAACGAAACTTGCAAATTTCAAATTTTGAACGACTTGGAAGAATTCTTTCCTCTAAAAAGGTGTAACCCACTATTGTAAGTTCCCCCAAATGAAAATGCATGTGTGTTTTATCTTAAGTTTTAATTTAAGACAATAACAATAATTTCCAATTTTATTTATAATAATTAAAATAATAACCGAAATATTTAAGATAAAAAAAAGGTCCTAAAATACCTCTATATGTAGTAGTAATTGTTCCCCATCACAACACGGCTAACCACTACAATTGCCCTCAATTTTTCGTAAACTTAGGAAATGTCATCCTCCAAAATTTTCATTCTCTATTGATGCCTCTTTTTTAAATCTTTGACTCCTTTGGCCAGCTCCTATATAGTGGCAAGAGTTTTTTCGACACTTGCTCATTAGGGATTGGAACATACCTCCCACAACTTGGTTTGTTATGTTCACTAAGTATCTTATTATTTGTTTCTTTTTCATTGTTGTCATTGTGAAAGGTTACTATAACATGAATGTTCATGAATTATGATCATTGACTAACTTGATATTTTGCATGTAATCTATATTTTTAATATTACATCACGATTTTTTCTATCAAGCAGTTGTCAAAAGTACATCATAAAAGCCAAATACAATTGCAATAATAAAACATAATGTAACTACGTCATTGACAAACATGTGGCAAATGCATCTCTTATTTTAAATGGTGTTAGGGTAGTGAAGGAAAAGCGACTTAGTAGCAGAACAGTTTAAATCGTACACACTAAACATTGATTCCTAGAGTAAAAGTGTTAAACACTCAGAATTGAATGAACATTGTGTAAACTTAATATGTTGCTTGGTGTATAGTTTAAGAACTGAGCACTTGTTGAGGTTAAGCTGGTGCATACATAGACGACAAGGTTACAAGGTCTAACAATTTAGTGGGCAAATGATTTGGCAATTTCGGTAATGTCCTCGATAAACTTGTTCAAGTTGTTGAAGGAAGAACCACCTGGGCTAACTGCTTCAACGGTTACCTCCTTCAATTTCAACGCTCTTTGCCTCGTCTCCTCGCATTCCATAATCCTCCTCACCCCTTTCTCCACCTCTTCTCTCCTAACCAACTTATTTTCATCAACATCCACACCCTCAAAATCCATCCCAATCTTCCACACATCCTTTACAAATCTGCAATTCAGAAACTGATCCATAAAAGATGGCCATCCCAGCATAGGAATCCCGAAGCTGAAGCTCTCCGTCACTGAGTTCCATCCGCTGTGGGTAAGAAATGCCCTCACGGAAGGATGGGATAGCACCTTCACCTGCGGCGCCCATTCCACAACCAGCCCTCTATCTCTGATCCGTTCTAAGAACCCACGTGGCAAAATACCAGGCTTCCCTTGTGCAATGTCCTTTCGCAAAACCCACAGAAAAGGCTTCTGGCTGCTTTCCAACCCCTCTGCAACCTCTTCCAGCTGTCGATTAGATTTGACGGCGGCGCTGCCAAAGGAAACGTATATCACAGAGGCCGGCTGCTGCGCGTCCAGCCATTCGAGACAGCTCTCGTCCTCAGCAAACATACTGGTGGACCGGAGGACATTTTTGTTCTCTAAGAAGTTGGGAAGAAACAGAGGGCCAATTCCCAGTGCTGGACACCCGTTTATTGACAGTGCTGCTACTGCTTCCTTCCCTTCCAATTCCTCCACTGTGTTCACCACCACGTAATCTCCCTTATTTTGTATTTGGCTTTCATATAGGTATCGTTTGACTAAGGGATCCGAGGCGCTCTCAGCACGGTAGAAGGACATGAGATCCGTGGGCAATAGAGGTGGGAGATTACCCGGCAAACAGGTGATCACATTCTCCGGCCTCTTCGCTTCTCCCACTGCAATCACACACTCTTAAATGTTTATGACCAAATATTTTTATGGTAAATGTAATTAGAAAGCTAGGAATACCTACATTTCACAGGAATGTGTCCCCGCGAGAAAAGTAACTCTGCTTTAAACTGCGAAATAGACATGGCCGCGCACATCGTCCAGAAGACAACTCTGGGCACTCGGAGATTTCTGGCCACCTGGTAAGTGAAAGACATATAACTTTCACATATAATACATGTGATGGGAGGGACATCTTCCGAAAGAGTGGCAAGAAGATGCTGCTCCAGAACAGGAGCCAAATTCCCCAGTGCAGTCACATAATCAAGAATATCCGTAACTGTAAGACTATGACGATCATGCTCTGCCGGTAATCCGTCCGGGATGGTCAAAAAGCGAAACCCTTGAGCCGCTTGCTGCCAAGCATGTCCGCCGGAATGTAGCATGCGCCTGTGGCTCCACTCCGTGTTAACGAAGGTAATGAAAAACCCCCTTTGGGAGAGGAGGTGGGCCAATTGCATTAGAGGATTGATGCTTCCTTGTGCAGGGTATGGCACCATCACTGCGTGCAGAGACTTCGCCATTACTTGTATTGAGAGGAGGAGCTGAGCGTTATACCTTCTCATATCAGAGTGGTTATATGCGTAGGGCTGCTTTGACTAAGATTGCCATTACATTATTTTATGAGAGCATTCAATCGCAACTTGTATAATTGCTTAGAAGGTGCTCTATTCTACGAGATGCCAGAAAATCTAGACTTCCGCCGCAATTTCATCGTACAAATAGGAAACTAAGGAAGCTTCAACTTCATCCTAGATAAAATGTAAAATAGGAAACAAGTGTAAATGTTTCGTGGATGGACTTTCAATTTTATATTTGTTTTCTATTCTATAAGTTGCGATTTAAATATGTTCTGATAAAGTAATGTAATGCCAAAGAAACTGTTGAAGATCAGAATATTAGTTTCCAACTTTTATGACAAAATTGCCGTGGCAATCCGAATTAAAAGATGCCATCTTGTGGAATAAAGCAACTCATAAGCAATCCGAATTAGACGGCATGTTGTGGAATAGAGCAACTATAAGCAATATACAAGTTGCGACTTAATGCTCTCATAAAATAAGGTAATGGAGTCATAATGGCCGTATACAACTGCAGGGGATGATTTGTAATATGAGAAGTACGCTCAACTCCTCTTTCATATCTATTTATAGTTAGGGGAAAGGATCTATTAGTTGAGCATTCTAATTTTGTGCTTCTCAAAATCTTATGTGGAAATTTCAAATCAGTTTCAATTTTTTTACAGTAGATTACTTGACAAGTCCCTGCTTATAACTAAGGTTTCAGGACCACATCATCAAATATGATGACACATCAACATGCTTTTTGCCAAGGTGTCTAAAATAGCCCCCCAAAAAGTGAGACCAGTCCTAGTGCATTAGGGTGTGGTCCTATAGAAGGGGGCTTCCTAAAAAATTTCAGTGGGTGTTGCTGAGATTTTTTAGGATTATTTTAAAATTATTTTAAACTGGGAGGTCCCATGAATTTTGTATTGGAGTTCATGCTTAAATTTTTAAGCTCCACAATTTATGGAAGCTGGTGGTCTCATTAAATTTTTAATTTACTATATTCAATTCAAGTGACTAAATAGCCCCGCACCCTTAGGGACCCTCATACTTGTGTAGCTGATGTGGCATCACACGATTGGTTGCTTTTTGGAACAAGAGCTGTGCTACAGCAGGAGTCCAGCCTAATAGTAAAAAAATAAATATTGTTTGAATAGATTGAACAAGCATTGGCATAAGTAAATGATTGTAAATAATTATAAGAAGAAAATTAAAATAAAGTAATATAAACTAATAATTATTAAAGAGTAAATAAATTNNNTTTATAAGTTTTAAAATAAAATTTAATCTTTTATAATATAAGAACATAGAATAATGAAATAGAAAATTAGAGGAAAGTGTTGTTTGAACATATATTTTTTATTTTAAATGAATAGGTACAATATTATTTTAAATCAATTGACTTAAATAATTTCATTTATATGATGACTTAAAAATTTTCTTAATGAAGGAGATTAGGGATTATATATATATTTCAAAAAAATTATTAATTTAAAATAAAGTATATAATAAAATTTAATAACATTTATAAAATTTAATTAACTTATATAATAAATTTT
>MU223150.1:2092206-2109136 GCA_018584345.1 Thuja plicata
ATATATATATATATATATATATATATATATATATATATATATATATATATCACCCTTTCCCTCTCTACTTATCTATATCTCCCCTCTCCATCTCTCTACATGCCTCTACCTCCCCAACAAAGTTCCAAAGTAATTAGCAATACCCCTAAAGATATTGTGGTCCCTAAATTCCAAAGGGAGCCCCAAAAGCCTGACCCAGGCAGGAGCCACAAAGCCTAGGTTGACTATCAGGTCAAACCCTAGTTTCCACTTGCAAAGCAAAAGGAAGTTTTTTAACCATTATCAAAAGCTCGAGGGCCTCTAGTGGGGACCTCAATCAGGTCTTCATAAATCACCAATTTAAATGGAAATAATTATTATCCATATCAGTAGTAGTTATGTTGTCTTTTAATTTTTAAACCACATCTGCCCATCTTGATTTACACTTTTCAATATGCAAGAAACTTACCCACTAAGGAGAGTATTATGTCTACTATCATTGCATTCAATAACTCATTAGGGATAGTCACTTCCAAGCCCTCCACCATGCATGCAACTAATGAAGGAACATTATGTTTTGAATCTACCATCTTCGAGAACCCTCCCAACACTAATTTTTCCACAAACGAAATTGGATCTTCATCATCAAAGAAGTCTAGACCAAGAGGCAAAAAGGCCTAAGGGGAGACCAAACCACCAAGGGGAGAACCCTCCATCAAGGTTGTTTCCTTTCACTATTGATTTCTCGGGACAACATTTTTAGATGAAGGAGCCCTCCATGGGCCCCCACTTGACAATTTCATCAAGTGTAGAAGGAGTCAAGAATTCAAAAAACCAAGGCAGAAAGTTGCAGAGCTATTTTTCCACACGAAATTTGTTAATCTCAACACCTGATTGTTTAATCAGCCATTTAACATTTATATCTTCTATTGAATTGAACATGCAAAATAATAAAATACATGAAACCACCAACTTCTATAAATTGTGTAACGTAAACTTCTAAGTTTAAACTACATTATAAAAATTATAAGACCGCCCACTAACAAATACTCCCAAAAAATTCTATAGCAATGCCACCAAAATTTTTAAGGAAGCCCCCCATGAAAGACAGCCTTATCTATCACATTGCTGTTTATAGATCTTACCACTCTGTAATAAGGAAAAGATCAATCTAAAAACTAATTTCTTAGAAAACGTTTGCATAATAAAGATATGCCAACTACTATATATTCAATTGGCGTTTTAGCTTGGGAGTAACCCATCTCATAGTCGAAAATAATTTCATCCTTAACATACACCAAACCGATATGGTGTTAGGATTCAATAGAATAAACCATTTCATACCCAATCGGTGTAGTTTTATATTCCAAATTGATGTTTTGTATAGAATGCCTAAGACCTACATATCTTGTATACCTCATTCATCCAACCTAACCTAATGGCAACCTTTGTGCAAAGCTTGTCTATCATACTGATTGATTTCTTTGTTTTCTTCTGTAGCAAACTATGTCCATGTTTTGCAATGAATTAAGCCAAAAGACGTCACCCCATGAAGGTCAACCCCTTCTGTTCACAGAGGCTTTGAACGCCTCGGATAGTTTAATCAGTTCATCTGAGAATGGAACCAGGAATGCTGCAACTTGTGGCATGAGATATCCTTTGAGAGTTATAGCAATCCTGTTACAAAAATTAGTTTGTAAGATTAAGTATCAATCTTGGATCTGTTTATAAATGGATTGAGTGGTCAATTGCCATCATTATGGTTTCCTAATATGACAGCATATGACGGTTTAGACAGTTCATCTCAACTCCAAGTTCTAAATCTAGCAAACAAGAACTTTAGAGAAATGAATTCCACAAGCTTGGTCGCCTGTGTTCGGTTTCTTGTATTGAATTTGGGCAATAATGATTTTCAGGGGAAGCTTACCAAAAGATTTTAGTAAGCTTAGACATCTCTAGCATTCATTGTCCGAAATAATAAGCTTAATGGATCATTCCCTTCCTCAATAGCATTTTTTCCAACTTCACAAGTTCTTCATATCTGACACAGCTTATTTGAAGGGCAGATACCAAAGCCACTTTGAAATCTAGGTTGGATCACTTTATTTTCATGATGGTAATTGTGATTCAAATCTTTTGAAAGGATATCTTAGTATGGAATGGTGCGTTGAATGAAATGTTTAGCACTTGTTTTCCATAAGAGTTTATAGCCAGATGATGTTAGATGTGCAGGAGGTGGTTTGTGGCAGCAAGGACGTGACAAGAATGAAGTCAGATGGTGTTGGTTGTGCAGCAAATAGTTTGTGATAATTTCATGTCAAAATCCCATCTCTATCTGATTTATAATTTCAATAAAAAAATCCCATAATATGACAGTCATATTATTTAGAAAGCTCTTCAAAACAGCTAGTTTTGTGTAACAGAACAATGTTTGGAGAATTTGAAGTAAATAATAGATTATATAAAAATTAGATATATAATATACAATATTTTTATTTGGATAAATATTTTCAGATAAAAAATCTAGCACAATAAACTTTTAATACAGATATTAATAAACTTATAAAAGAATGGTTTTATAATTTATATAAATATTGAAATTTCTAAAATCAGAAATAAAAAAACAAACTATTAGACATAAGAAAAAGATACCACACATCAGTTGTGGGAATCCTAAAAACCATCTTGGTCACATTTATATGATCCAGGAACTATTGGAGGTGGGGAACGAAGCACCAATGCCCAATTTATTCCATTGAAGAATGGATGTTTCTTAATTTCAGAAGCGCCATTTTTGTATCCCAGCCTTTTTGCGGGACGTTTCACCAATAACTGTTTGATCAAGTCCTTTGCAGCAGTGCTCACACTTTGAGCTTTTGGAAAAACAAGAGACTTATCCCTGATATTTGCAGATGTGCTTATGTCATTATGTCCCACAAAAGGTGTTCTACCATAAAGCATATCATACAAAAGAATCCCAAAAGCCCACCAGTCCACAGCACTTCCATAGCCTTTGCCCTCTGCAATCTCTGGAGCCATATATTCATAAGTACCCACAGCTTTCATGGAATGGACACTTGTAGGTTCTGTCAGTAGCTCAGGCAAGTAAGAATCTAGCTTTTTCTTTTTTCTGTGGCCACTTGATTTCATCTTTTTCTTGGTACCACACATGTTTCCTAGGTTAAAACAGGAAATAACCCTAGGGGTGTCTTCAATGGAAGGGCATTGCAAGGGCAGGGAGGAAAATCTTGCCAAAGTTGGATTGAAATGGCCTTGTATGGCTAGATCAAAATCTACAAGCATGATATGGCCATCTTCATTTATCAGAATATTATCTGATTTGAGGTCTCTGTACATAATTCCAAGCATATGGAGGTATTCCAATGCTATCAGTACCTCTGCGGCATAAAACCTGTCAATTAGAGCATTTATTTTGTTATTCCCGAATCACACGACAATATGTGCTTATTGATCATAATTTTGAAATCCAATCTCCAGACCTTGATGATGCTTAAAAAATAAAGATTCAGACCTCCTGATGCATAACTAAAATATGAATCTTAAAACCCTAAATTTGAATCATTAAAAACAAAAACTCCAAAAACCTAAGAAATTTCAAAAACCTGATCACAAATTGATGGGTAAATTTAAATATCCAATCTGTAGACCTGAATGATGCTTAAAAAGTAAAGATTCAGACCTGCTCATCCATAGCTAAAAAGAGAATCTTAAAACCCTAAATTTGAATTATAAAACAGAAATTTTCTCCGAAAACCTAAGAAATTTCAAAAACCTGATGACAAATTGTACCCCTGAACACCATACCTTGTGTCTTTTTCAGAGAAGAATCCTCCAGGCTGTTTATTTCGAACCTCATACAAGTCTCCTCCTGGGCAGTAGTCCATTACAAGAACAGTATACATGTCCATCTCGAAGGAATAGTATAATGTGGGAAGAAACGGATGGTCCAGCAATTGGAGTACATCAATTTCATTCTCAATACTTGCGGACTTATTGATGCTCTCCAAATGGGCTCTGTTCATCACCTTCAGAACAAAATACAGCTCTGAGCCCTCAAGCTGGGTTAAAAATATAAAGCCTGCACACCCACTTCCTATTCTCTTTATGATATTAAAGTGCCTCTGAGACAGGCATTTATCCTTTTCCAATACGGCATTTATGGCTTGCCAATGTGCAGATTTTCTGTGGTGAGGCCTTGCCTGTGTTTTGCCCAGGGTACTTTGGACACCATTGTTGTTGCTGAAGCTCATTTTATCACCAACACTGCTGCTACTTTGCACATTTTCCTTATTAATTTGGTGTGCAAACTGACTTCTTGTTATATTACTATTTTCTTGTGTGTTCGCATTACCCGCCATTGAAGATGTCTCTGTACCAGTTTCAAATGCTCTGCGGGTTATGAAGGAAAATGTTGAAATTTTTTAATATTGGGATTTATATCTGCGAGGTTTAGTCTATATAATATTTTTGAAACATTTGGGACCCTTGCCTCATTGGGGCCGACCAATTTATTGGAAAAATTTAAAATGGGAAAAGTGGATATACATGAAGTTGGGTCCTTTCTTTCATATAGTTTACTTATTCATGTGTACATATGTCAATTTATTTAATCTTTACCTTTTTATATGCACCTATATTTCAAAATATTTATCTTATTCAAACGTAATCATCTCAAATTGTAATCTCCTTTGATTAATTATAAATATATAATTCATTTTATTTGCATGTTAGAAGATAAGTTTCAACTTCTTGAGCATGAGGTAGTTACATGGAAATTTGTAGGATGACCTTTTTCTTAGAAATGTAAAATAGCCTCTTATTTAGTTGTGTATTGCTATTAGGATTTGATTGTGTAGTTTTTGAGTCAGACTCATTGACCCATGTTTCATGAGTAATGGTTTACAAGAACCTATCTGTCATGATAATGAATGAAACTTTTAGCACTCATTGCATCTAAGTGATGCTCACAAAGGTGAAGCATTAGGCCTTCTTGAGAGGTCACCCATCGCCAATTAAGGACTCGCCAGACTACTCACCACATTAGCTTGATAGTGAGAATTATCCCTAAAATGAAATTTTTATCATGGAGTTCTTAGCAGTCGAACACAATAATATCATGATATTGTTATTTGTTTAGTTTTCGAGTCAAACTGATTGACCCATGTTTTATGAGTAGTGTTTCACAAGAACCCATCGTTCATAAGAATGAATGGTAAACTCGACACTCATTGCATCTAAGTGATGCTCACAAAGGTGAAGCATTGGGCCTTCCTGGGAGGTCACCCATCCTAGTAATACTACAACTCTGTGCTTAACCTTGGAGGAAACTCCATATTAGAATGGTATTATATTATGATTTATATATATAAATCATATGCAACCTACATGATTTTAATACATGTTGGTAACCATTAATATTGTTTGCTCTTACCTTTATATCCAACACAAATAACCCAATAGTTGAAAACAAAAATAATATTTATTGTTATAAAAACAACAATACTTTATTATTTAAATATAAGTTATATTCAACTCTAAATTATCTGAAAAAATTATAATGATCTAAAGTCTAGAAAGAAAGGTGGAAGAGAAATTGGAGGTGAGTACTTTTAGGTGCTCCAAGAAGGTGGACAATCATCTTCCATTGCTAGCCTTTTTCAAGTTCTCCCTTCTACGGCTAACTTAGTTTTGTGCTCTTTCCAACTCCTAAAAGATTTGTTTGATTTTTCTCCTTGGGGTGGTGTATGTTGGTCTTTACTATCTTAGTTGTTAGATGTTTTTGTTATCTCTTAGTTGTTCTTTAGCCTTTTTGAATTGATCATTCTTCCTCTTGTAGTGTTGTAAATTGATATCTTATACAATTTACACCATAATTTGGGCCCTTACCTTAGTGTGTGGTCTCCTAGCTCTTATCCAACCCCATTATGGCCAAAATATTAAAAATATGATGTCATATGTCTACATGGTGATCGGGATGGCTATCCTAGAAGTTCAATACACTTCATCTTCGGCTACATTTCCTGAATTGTCAGATTAATGACACTTAGGGCACTCTTAACTCTCCAATCAAATTCAAATTCAAATGTGTCAGTGTGGAGCTTCCACAATTTTCTCCCCGATCTCGATATCTCAATAGAACTATTATAAGTCATCTTAATTTGTGAAAATACCTTTAGGGCACCCTCTTAGTGAGTGCTTTTCGAGGGCTCTGCAAGTGGGCACCTTCCCCATATGTGCCTCGTGCCATTTGCCCATCTTGCAGGCTCTCGTTGGTCTGGGTGTGCTTGTCTTTGGTGTCTGGTGTCTTTTTGCTTTTCTTTGGTCTTCCTTTCACGTGCTTGTTGTTGTTTTTGGGCTCTTGCACGTGCTGTATTTTTCCTTGATTTCTTGTTGCTTAGGACTTGATCATTCTTTTCCTGGGCTTGTGTTGCCTTGATGGATCATGATGCTCGCAATCAAAACATTGGCGGCTTGGTCGATAACCCTAATCATTTCAAAGAGAGGAAGATCAATCTTGACTCGGTTAATGATGATGCTCGTGGTGCTCATGATGCTAAAGGTCACAAAGCCTCCTACAAATCTATTATGTCATATGGGTGTGGCTCTAAGTATCCAAATTTTGTATTTTTTGAATTCTCTACTGTCTGCAAGAATGTGGGAGGCTAAGGAGAACCTTCTAACCCCAATGGATATCGACCAGGAGGCAGTGACATGATAGGTAGTCCTTGTGAACCTAGTGGAGGAGAAGGTAAAACCCTGTCTCCCGTTGGTAATACCCTTTCTTTGTCTTCGAATGAAGACATGTTGCATGTTATCAAGGAAGAACATACTAGGCTTAAAAATATTGCAGTATTCTTTGTTTGCATGGATCTTAAGTTTCTTACTGCTCATAAATTTCTAGATGACTGGATAAATAATGTGTAGGGTAAGAAACTTGGTATTATTGTGAGTTTTAGCCAAATGGTTCAAAAGGGTTTGTTTGTGGTTTTCTTCAAAAATCACTCTATGTTGGAAAAAGTTTTAAACAAAAGCTTCTGGAATGTAGGGAAGACCATGTTTAGAGCACTACCATGGTCCCCTAAAGGTAGTCATGACAATGTGGTTTCTCAAGCCTCCCCATTTTGGGTAGAACTCAAAGGAGTTCAACCAGAATTCTGGCCCTTTCTTCCCCATATGCTTAAACCCATGGGTATTGTTCTGCAAGTAGAAGATACCAAAATCACCCTTCCTCACCTTCATACTCACATTCTTTTATCCCCTACCCCAACTTTCATATTCCCTGATGATATTTCTATGAACCTTGATGAAGAGATCTTCAAATGGGAGATAATGAGACTTGGTGATATTAGAGCATGCTTTCATTGTAATTTAAATGGACATGTTAAAAAAGATCACCCTATGATTAAAAAAATCCAGAAAGAGTTTCATTTGGCTAATAGTAATGGCAGCCAGCAAAACCCTAACCAAGATAAAACCATTGTTGATACACAAGATGATACCTTTGTTACTTTAAACAATCCTTTATTTGAAGATGAATACGAGGTTAGACCTGCCTCTAAAACACATTCTGATCCCAAAGAGAAATCTTCTACTATCCCCCAGTATATCCTAGCTCCCAGAGAGAAAGTTAATGAGGACAACTCCACTCATAAAAATGCTCAACAAATTGCTCTATCTAGGATTAAAGAAGGTATTAAAAACACTAAACCTGCCTCCACATCCAAAGCACCTCTAGATAATAGGAATGATTATGTAGTCTCCATGCCTTCACCACAGTATACTGAGAAAAGACCAGACAAGGAACCCAATGTTGATTATGAAAATATAGAGGATGGGTTCACTGAAGTTATTGCTAAAAAGAAGAAAAGAAAAACATATGAAAGAAACAATAGCTTGAAAAATAATGATAGAGCTAATAAGACAAAGGGGAATGAAATCCCTGAATGTTTTACCAGATTACGTAAGAACACACCCCCCCTCATTGGTCAATGATGAAAGTACAAATTCATAGTTGGAATGTTAGAGGATTAGAAATGTCGGACATGAAATATATAGTGAGAAGGGGGTGCAACAATCTCAAAGGTAAGGATATTGTGTGTTTACAAGAAATCAAAGTTACTGGTTATTTGATCTTTTAATGTGTTAAAGCTTATTTGGAATAACTCTAAATGCCTTTATTCAGACCATGATAGAGGTAAAGGGGGTATAGCAACTCTAATCAATCCCTCTTGGAGTGACAACATCATTGCACATAGCATGTCACCATGCAATAGAGCTCTATGGACTACTCTGAATAACCAGGACAAAATCTTAGGAATTTGTAACATATATGCTCCCAATGACTACAAAGATAGGGCCAAACTATGGGAGTAGTTGACTGCCAACTTACCTATTGCTGCATGGACCTTTGTGGGTTATTTCAACATGAATGAAAGTCCTAAGGACAAGCTTGGAGGTGAGAATTTTGATTGGAAGGGTAATGAATACTTTTTTGGGCTCGGTTCAAGAGATATTTTGCTATCTATGATCCTATTTAGGGACTCAAAGGAAGTTAGGATGGTATATGGTTTACATGGTGTAATAATCAGGCCAACAAGCACAGAATCTACTGCAGACTTGACAGAGTATACATTAATAAACCTTATCTTGGCTTGATCCACAATCAAGGACAATATCCCATTGGTGTCTCCCCTGATAGTATGTCAGACCACTCTCCTATCAGTTCTTGTATTACTCTCAATGACTTAGTTGGTCAATCTAGGAACAACTCTAAGGGACACTTGTTCAAATTGAATACATCTTTGTTGCACAACGAGGATCATCTGAGTGCACTTAGGATGGTGACTATCCTCTATAAGTTTAGGGCTACAGACTCTTCACCCATTGATATATGGAATAATTTAGTTGAGGCATGGAGAACTCTTTGTCAAACTATTAGTACCAAAGAGGCCAAAGACAAAAACCTAAATGAAAAGAACCTCAACTCCAAACTATTGAAAGTTGAAAAAGATCTGCAGGATAAGGGGGAAATGTGGAGTTAGAGCAAGAACTGATTGATACTAAGGGGTAATTAAGAAATATCCAACAATTTAAAATCCAAGGACATTAGATTAGAGCTAGGGCCAACTGGATCAAGGAAGGTGACAGGAGAACCAAATACTTTTTCAACATTTTTAGAGCCAAACAATGCATAGAAGAAATCGGTGGTATTCAAACTGAGGATGGATTTAGCAACAACA
Source organism: Thuja plicata (assembly GCA_018584345.1). Taxonomy (NCBI): domain Eukaryota; kingdom Viridiplantae; phylum Streptophyta; class Pinopsida; order Cupressales; family Cupressaceae; genus Thuja; species Thuja plicata. The sequence goes on from MU223150.1 coordinate 2,101,446, forward strand.
ATCAAATTATTATGACAACATTTGTGGAGTTCTATAAAAATATTTTCACCTCTTAAGATAATTAAGGTAATCTTCTCTGTATGGGACAGTGTATCAACATCATTCCAAGGAAAATTAATAACAATCAAAAGGATAGTTTGGGAAAGGAAATTTCCATCCAGGAAGTGGAAGATGACATTGGGTCTCTGGCCAATGGAAATGCTCTAGGTATTGATGGTCTGTCTACTGAGTTTTACAAAAGCCAATAAAGAATGGATCTTGGTGGAACTCTTAAATCTTTACAGATTTGCATTTGACAGTGGGACTTTGGGGGAAAATGTCAATAGAGGACTTATCAAACTTCTCCCTAAAGATGGAGACAAAAGTCTAGTTAAGAACTGGAGGCTAATCACTCTATTAAACATGTCCTATAAATTAATTGCTAAATTAATGGCTAAGAGGGTTTTGAAGGTTTTAAATGATATTAATTTTGTAACCCAAACAAGATTTATTAAAGGCAGATATATACTTGAAAATATTATTACAAGCTGGGAGGCAATGCACTGGGCCAAGTTAGACAATCAGAATGTTGCTATGATTCTTCTTGATTTTGAAAAGGCCTATGATAGGATTGAATGACACTTTGTATTGGCTATGCTTAAACAATTAGGATTTCCAAAATACTTATGCAAATGGGTTGGTGTCTTGTTCAAAGATTCCAACACTGTTATTGAAGTGAATGGTGAACTCTCAGATCCTATTCCCCTTTCTAGATCTATCATGAAAGGCTACCCTCTTGCTCTTGCCCTATATGTGATTATTGTTGATGCAATGTCTTGCATTTTGAAAGCCAGTGAATTTGGCCCTCCCATCAAAGGTATCTCCCTTCCTAATGAAGAAGAACTGGTCATTAAAAAGCTTGATGATGATAATGCACTCTTTGTGGAACTCTCAGATCAAAACTTTGATAGAGTTATCTCTAGAATACAACTAATTTTTGTAGCTTCTGGAGCCAAAATATCCCCTCACAAATTTTTTATGCTTGAATGGGACAATAACCCTCCCTTGTAGCTCTGTAATAAAGGTTGGTAATAAACTGGACCTAATACTATTGTCAGGTATTTGGGTATACCATTTTCCCTTGAACCATCATTGAATGATATGTGGAATTGGATATAAAAAAAAATTGAGAAGAAGCACATGAAATGGAAAACCCACATGCTATCCTTAGCAGGCATACTTCAGGTTGTTCAAAAGGTTTTATCATCTCATGCCATATACTATGCTTCAACATGGATGTTTTTCAATCACCAAACTAATAAGCTTGAAAAGATTCTTAGAGGTGTTTTATGGTTAGATGGCATGGGTAACAAGAAAAGGCATAGTGTCAAGTGGAAGTGGTGTTGTACTCCAAGGATGCAGGGTGGTCTAGGCGTCAAAGACCTAAAGAAACAAGGTATGGAATTCGCTTCCAAATGGATCATGAAAGTTGTCTTAGGAGATTAGTTGTGGAAAATCCTTATTAGAAATAATATTATTAACTCCACCATTAAAAAGGAGAAATCTTGGAAAAATGTCCCTTTTATTGATATCTTACTGTGGGATTTCGATGTGAGGGTCTCTAAATCTAAAGTATTCAATGCTTTGTGGAAGGCATGGGGACATGTAAAACCAATCTTATGTTCTAGACATGCTATAGGGAAGAGTCCTTACTTCTCAGTCTTGGACAAATCTATTTGGTGGAGATTATACCTCAATGGCAAACCTCTTGCTCTTATTCAATGTTGCTCTGCTAAGAGCTAGCATAACAAAGGTATCTCTCTCATTAATGATATATTGGTTGATAGCAGATTATTCTCTTGGGCAGAATTGAGCAACAAATTTTATATTCCATCTTCACAGAAGAGAAAATACACTCTTATAGCAAAGACTGTGGGTAATTAGTTCCCTAGACAGTGTATTCATGCTTCTCATAACTTTGGGCACATTAAATGGACGGATGACACTCTTTTTGGTAACTTTTCATGCAAACAGATTTATAAACTTCTTTATAATAATGATAGCATTTGTGATCATATCAACCAAGCTTGAGGTTTGAATTGGTCTTGCAATAAGTGGCACTTAGTCTTTGAGTTATTATAGGCATGCTCAACTTGAGCCCAAAAAAAATTGTTTTAAATGGATTTTTTTATTGAAAAAACATGCTATTGGGTCTTTTGTTTCCCACGGTGTCAAAAATTCCATCTTTTGTTCTATTTTTAATTGTGTTGAAACTTATGAGCATTTGTTTTTTGGGTGCCAATGGGTTGTTAGTATTTGGTCTGTCTTTTTTGGCAAAGATTTCAATTGGAATTTTAATCATGGTCTGTCTTGGCATGAAGTTTTGGCTGGTTATGTGGAGGCTTTTGACAGTAAACTTAATAATTTTTGGTTGACCTTTACCACTGAAGTCTTATGGATTATTTGGATACAAAGAAACGAGGACATTTTCCAAACAAGGAAGAGGGATCTTATCGAGTTTAATCCAAAACTCACTCATTTTTACATCATGTCACAGGTAACTGCTGGACCATCCAAATTTTAAAAGAGAGATTCCAAAGGCTGATAGAAGAAGGAGCAGTGGTGTTGTTCTCCAAAGACATCCAAAGTACTATTTCCACCAGAGATGGTCTTGATCCGAAAAGCAACATCAGAGACATTGGTAACACTTCTAGACTAACAGATCCCAGTTCACCAAGAACAATTCATGGACATTCCACTACTAATGACTATAGCAGGAGGGAGGAAATTGCTAACAAAGATGAATATCTTTCTGATGAAAGAGGTAATGAAAAAAAAAATGAACAATGGAGAACTGATGAGTATAGACACAGTAATGAAAGGGACAATGGGCAGGAGAGCGGCTGGGATTGAATCGATACTGCTATGTCTTTGGTTTTTGTATACTTTTGTGTATATGACCAGGTGGAATATACATTTTGTAAACTTAACTGAATGGCATCAACCATTCTCTAATTGTACATTTACTATATTATAGTGTTAGATACTATTATCTATAGATCTAGTTCTAGCAGGTGGTTATACATTTTGAAAGCTATGATTCTACTCAGTTGATTCTATATTATCAATAGAAAAAAATACCTTGAGGGCCCTATATAAGAGTAATATTTCAATTCATTTTCACATCATCTCATATCAACACATCTCATTCCAAGCATTCAAGGCAACATTTGATCCCATCATATTCTTAAAATATACGCATTGTGGCAAGTTATAACAACCTTCATGCTTCAACATATCTCTATGATTGATCTCTTATATGTACATATCTACAATTTCAACTATGAACTTATAAGGTTACATTACACTCACGTGTCTTAAATAATTATGCACACGAGCATATATCTTGATGTTAAAGCATATTTAAATGTCACATGTTTCTTAGATAATTTCTTATCCAATAAAGCATGATTCATAAATAGATTTTAATCAAAACAATAGTTACCTGTACCTTTTTAAATACTTTCAAGAATGCAAACTATGATATTTGAAGCACCATTGATCTACAGAAAGGCTTCTATAATAAAAAAATATCTTCAATTAAGTAATGCATAAGAGAAAATTTCAAGAGTGATGACTTATATTAAGACATGATAGCTTTTCTTGCTTCCATGATACACTTATTCTAAGATGACTCCTAGAGTGAAGTCGATAAATGGCTTTCCTACATAGTTTTCATTTTCTAGTCTACCTGTGAGAAATAAAGAAAATCCTTTCAAGGCCAAAGTCAATTATCCAAGGTCACAATGATAAAATAACTCAATCTCACTTAAATTTCCTTGTTCTTTGACTTGGGTCTACATAAGAGTTCTTTCTCAACTAAAAGTGGTTCTTATGGTAGTCATAATCTAAAATAGATTATCACCAATTTGTCTACATGTTTAAATATAACTTATTGTATCATTATGATGAACCACAAACTCATTTTATTAGCAAGAACAAGAGAAAATCATTACTAAATTTGCAAAAACTCAGCACCTGTTCTTCATGATATGCATATTTTGTGGTCAAAAATCACAAAATTTTTGAAAAAACAGCAGAGTGCTTTCGCGAATTTGATAAAAAAAAGTTTGACCTTTTTCTTTTGTCTTTAGTGTATTTTGTGTGGAACTTGTCCCCCACCCTATTACTTATTAATGCGCTAAGTAATTTGGTTCTTCATGAAGTTTGATTTCTTGGCAGCGTGCATACACTAGATATACCATGAAATGAATCAACTTGACGTCTTGTTAAGCTTTGGAAAAGGTGACAGACTGCCCCATATCAACGCAATTAAACGCACATGATAAGGGGTTTTATTTTGTGGAGAGTCTTGAAGGAGGTCATAGTTGTTATGCTTCAAAAAGCCCTCGTGGAGATGCATGTAATGTCTGAGATCATAGATAGAGGTATGTGGACAGTTTTAGATTGAATGCCTCAAAGAAATGTCATCTCATGCAATGAAATGATTGCAAGTTCTTTACATACTTTGAAAGAACACTGAGACATAATCTTTTTGAAGATCAAAAACAACAAATGGAGAATGCGGTAAAGCGCCCCTCTAAGTTTTTTAAAGGACCTTTCAATGAGTAGGACCAAAATTATGTTATGGTTCTTTCCGGTCCATCCAAAATGTGAATAAAATTTGAAGGGGGAGGAAATCCATTGGTTACACTCAATTTCCTTTGCGATAAATAATTTGGTATTTTCATCAAGAATTGGCACATTTTCTATGTGCATAGATAAAGACTTGTTGAATGAAAAAGGTGGACCTTCTCATAATTCATACTATAATTTTCTTCTAGGAATTTTGAGCAAATGGTAATTTGCATATCTATCAAGAAAAGACATCCAACCCTCCGTATTTCATACAATGTCGAAAGGATTCCAAGGAAGTATGAGTGATATTCTAAACAATTTACAATGAAAAAATCTTTCCAAAGACATTTGACAGAGATGCTAAGTGACAACAACAAATGTCTGGCTAATTCAATTGAAATGTTTATCCTTAAAGGAAAATTATTGGTAAATGACTACTTCTTTATGTCAATGATCAAGATAACAAGCTATGCGCTAGAGGGTAATGATTACAAATTCAAAAATTGAAGTGGGACCTCAACATGGTGAATAGCTCAGTCTCCTTTCAAAGTCAAAAGCTTCATATCGCCTAATGTAAAAAGTGACTTATGTCACTCATTGTAACTAAACTTGAGTTTTGGGTTCTATCATTGTAAAAGTTAGGTAAATCCTAACTTATCTTCAAATGGGTAGTTACTTTAAGTGGTTGTTGTCTCAAGTAACTTCCGGGTAGCTATCCTATGTGGTTATCTTGGGTAGTTATCCTAAGTAGTTACCTAAAGTAACGACCTTAGGTAGTTATCCTAAGTAGTTACATGAAGTGGTTAGGGAGTTATTCTAAGTAGTTAGCCTAAGTGGTTACTAGATAGTTATTCAAGGAGAGACTATAAATACAAGCTCATTTCCAATGTAAAGAGGACTAGGAAAAAGGGGGAAACTGTGGAGAATTTTCAAAAGAGACTCTTGGGTCTATACTATGCACAAAAGTGTTTTTGAACTTGTATATTTTCAAAGAAATAATGAAGAATGCATTTAGTCATATATCTTGAATGTGCTCATCAATTATTATTGCTTATTTTTCGTATGTTAAGTTGGTAATCTCTTATGTAATGGTGGAATTCGATAGTATTTCTAATCTATGTAATTGATTTGGCAAAATGTATTCATTTCTTGGTATAGATTGGTGTTAATACATTGGAATAGCTTATCTTTTCGTATGTCAAGGTTTTTTATCCATATTTTGTCATCATTTCATTTATGTGTTGAAAATCCCTTTATAATAATTATCTGTTGTGAATCTCAACTAGTATTCACATGTCTACTATTGGGGTTTATGTTAACTATTTTCTTTAGTTTTGTGTTCTATCCTTTTTGTACTTTTAGGAGAAAAGTACACAAAAATACCAAATACCCCCATCATACGAGGGAGTTGCCCCTCTCAAATGTAGAGGAAGATTATGATTTGATCGTGATCAAATTTTAATCTCTCCAACTATTGGCACAGTTGTCACTGATCACAGGGCAAACAAGGTCATTCTGAAGAAAGCATTCGCAGTGACAAATTTGTTTACCAACATGTTCTTATTTGCTTTCATGTTCATATTTGTTTTGATTATCTAACTGAATTAAAGTTTCTCTAGATCAATTAAGTTTAAGAAAAATATTTTATGATGAGTGATTCAGCCCCCCTATACCCCCCCCCCCCTTCTCACTTATCCAGACTGTTCAACATATCCAACTATAAAAATTTGCACGTGCATATAAAGATCAATTTTCTTGAAGTCTTTTGTCTCTCATTAAAGAAACTAAAGATCAATTGTTGGAGCAACATGCATGGGTGTCTTGATATTGGTCAAGAATGCAAATTAATTTCCTTGTTTTTATTTAATGTGATTTATGTATGGGGTAAGAGGTACGAAGATGAGAGGTGTTTGTATTATCACCTTTTGGTGGTTATAAAGAAAAGTCATACTAATTATTTTATGTTCATTTTTTTTTTCATTCTTCTCATATAGACCTTGACAAATAAAATAAAATCTTATACAACAAATTGGATATTTAAACCCTAAGGACAAGAGGAATGTAGTTGAGATTGTAATTTGCGGATTTCAATCTCAAAATTCATTTAAGTGGGCATTTTTTATGTTCAAGAAAGTGGTTGGGAATGGGTAAATGCATGTCCCATTGATTTGATGAAAATCATTTAAATAAGTAAATGGAATGTGAATAGATGTGAGGTATATAAAAATTTACATGGGAAGGAATAACCCACTTTGGTGCAATTAGGATACTACCCTAGATTCATTTCCACTTATATGAATGTATTACTAGGATTCCTAAATGAATGACAAAATAATTTAAGACATAGAAATGTCAACAAACTGTTAACTTGAGAAAATAATAACACACAAAATAATACCCTAGTGAAAGAGCACTTGATATAATTCCCTTAGACAAAGGAAGTCACTCCTAATGGTACTTTCTAGTTCTAGGGTGGTTGAGTATGACCAATTCCAAATCTTTTTTAGGATCTAAGTATGAAATTTCAATAGGTTAAATGTACAATGACTCATAAGATGGAATGAACTTCCAAACAAATAAGAGCAACTAAGAACGTAACCTTTTTTATATGATTCAAATTTTACAAAAATTATTAAAAAGAAAATATGATTAAATTTTTAAAAAAATTAAAATAAAACAAAGAAGTTGAATACTCCACAATTATCTATTAATACAACCATATTTTCACTGAAGGCATTTTCATATCTGAAATGGTCGACCTAGAAAATGAAATCAATGGTCCATATTTACTGAGGAGCGTGCAAGACGATTGAATGTATTGTATGTGGCTCGTTGTTTTTTCTTCATTGTCTTTTCCTCAACAACATAGTGAATGATTTGTACAACATTTTTCACCTACAAATAACTTTTGAGGTAAGAAGATTAAATAATAAATATTTATGCACCTTTCCCATTTTATAATCTTTGATATGGTCATTGTTTAAGCACTCGAAGATTTAAAAAGACCATCTTTTTTTTTTGTTTTCAGCGCAGTTACGTAAGGTTGCATGAAAACAACTAATACAATATATATA
>MU223150.1:2125431-2139222 GCA_018584345.1 Thuja plicata
AGGATTTTCAATACATAGGTTGTCACTTAGTATCTGGCATCTACACTACCATCCTTGAATCAGTCTCATGACTGTCAATAGGCTTTATGCAAATCTTACTACCATCCTTGAATCAACCTCCTTCTTATACTTTCAATAGACTTTAGGTAAGACCGGTGCTAATATCATGAGTCAACCTTCTGGTAATCTGTTAGGATATACCTCAATTACAAAAGACTGTTAAGTCTTTCTCTATTAAGAGACTTTATTTTTCAATGGTTAAACTGAAACAAAATGACCTGTTTCTAATGCAACTGAATTGCAGATTTTTAGATCTATTTACTTTCAATATCTTTCTAATCAATGTATCAATATGATTCCTTTATACTTAACTCTTTTTGCTCTATGATGCTGTGCTTTGTTGTTCGTCGATGTCTGCAGAATTCTTTAGCTCTCCCTTAGCTTGATTGATCAGGACTACATGAAGTTAATCCTTCATCAGTTTCTCTTTAGCATCTTCTATCAGTTCACTCCCCCGTGTATCTGATTGCTTCCGAAAGTGAATTATGCTTGTCTCTTAAATAGACATGATATTCCTTAATTCTAGGTTCTTGATTCTTGATTCTTGGCGTGAAAAACAATCCAGCCAAATTGATTTGCGGCTTTAACTCCTAATTTATCTCATAGTTATCTTCTTGCCAAATGTACAAATCACTTACTTAACTATGGTTGAATAAAACAAATAAAAAAATCAGTTAAGTTTATCTTTTAGCTCTGCCAACTAGATATTTTGTTATTTTCTGATCTCTCTGTTTTGTCGATCAATTCTGCAGTTTGTCGCCGGTGACAACTGCCAGTTCCATTGGTGCAGCTTCAATTAGCTTCGGGATCTCCGTCCGTCGAGCATTACTGGATCTTTCTCATCGGGCAACACTATTTTTAGCTCATCGGGCATCCTATGATTCTGCTTTGTCAAGCAACACTGTCTTCTGATCGTCAAGCATTACTGTGACTTTATCTCTGTATTTACCGATGGTGTGCACTCCGTCGGTGTAGTCTATAATGATGAATGCACTTGAATTGTTTATTATATACATGTAGAATCAATTGGGTTTCACTAAACTAGTGAATGCACTAGACACTGATGATGTTCAGGAGAGGGAGGAGGTAACAATTTTTCATATTTATTTTCAATCACATTCTTGTTTGTTCAAGATATTTTAGAAATCATGTTCCTCTATTAGTATGTCATTTTTTTATGACTTTTCATACATGAATTGGTCATAGCTGCCTCAGATGAGGTGAATCCTCATATGAGTATAGTAGAGCCATCTGAGATTATGGTATGTATTTGTTCTATATACATTTTAAACATTTTTTTTTAGAGACGAGTACATGCATTTATAGTTTTATAACTTGATTGTCAATAACTTTGGGTTATTAACTTGCACATGAATTCTCATTTACCTATTACAGATCCCTTCTCCACTTCCTTTGGATCCCTTGCCTAGCACAGGAGATCTAGCCGAGGCTTCGGTATGCATTTTTATTATCTAGTGTATACCTTTTTTGCATTATCTAGTATTTCTCAACTATAACATCTTTTCTATTTTACCATACAGGAAAAGGTCTGAACTGATTCATCAATGGTTTTAGCTCCTTCCAGCACAGGAGTTCCAACTCGTGTTGTGGTATGCATTTTCTTTTTAGTCCATATATTTTTTTATTTTTTAGTATTTCTTGTTTATAACATGTATTTTGTATTATTTATTTTTCCTGTTATAGGACCCTTCACGAGTGCCCGTCCTTCCTCTACCTGCCCATTTTTCTAGGAGTCCCTCTCACCCATGACGGAGCCCATTTTGTTTATCATTCAGCCCAAGCATAGGAGAAAGAGATGAGGTAATCAATAATTCAACCGTCAACAAATTATAGCCCAATATTTATTTATTTTGATATTATTTTGAGATAAGATATATGGCTTAGCATTTGAATTGTTCTGGTGCAAAGACTTAGTGACCCAAGTGTTGCAGTGAAGAAGCTCAATTTTGATGATCCACCATAGTCATAAATATATCAAGAAGTTGTATAGATCTAGTTTTGGTCATTGAATGAACAAATTTTGTATGTGTGTGTGTGTGTGTGTGTGTGTGTGACATTTGTACATTATATATATCGACCTGGACATAGTTGATGTCACTTTTTTGTAACTCTATTATGGATTTGGCATGTATGCCATGTATTGATATGTTTGCTATTATTGTTCATTTTGTTATATATGAAACTTCAAATTTGATCCTTGAATTTTTTGGTTGGATGTTTATGCCTTATGTGTATTCTTGTTTCACATGACTTGCGTATATGCATGTGTGTTTCTATTAATTAATGTACTTGTGTGTGTACTTCATGTATATTCATGTATATGATTCATAACCTAAATTCATGTGTACAACCTACATGAATGACTTAAGTGCATTCACGTCTATGCTTCATAATGTATGTACTGCATGTTTTCTCCAAGACATAAGCAATTTTATGTGTACACTTTTTGTGCTACACATGTTCACATGTATACTTTATGATTTAAGTGAATTAATGCTTGATGTGCTACAATGTATTTAGGTGTATATTTCATGCTCTATATGTATGCACTCCATGACTTAAGTGAATTTATGTTTGTTGTTGTAAGTTTTTTCTGACTGAAATACAAAGTATGAGAGTTTGGTTTTTGTTCTTGGACAGTGGATGTAGGGATGTTTTATGCAATTTGAGCCCCTTGAGTAACTTCAAACATATAATGTTCCTTGGGTACACCTGGGAAGTTATAGGGGTATTTGGTATAGGGCACCCAAGCAACACTAGTCATGGATATGAGTCTTCATGGGTTCATGTTCACATATTTGTAATTATGGTTAGATCCTAGAGATCAACCATTCATTTTGACTAGATTGGTCTCATTGTAAAGTTAATCCATCTAAGGTGTCTTTATAAACCTAAGGTTGATTATAATTGTGACCTATGATAGGATAATTAGGTTTGATGTTTTTGGTCTAATAAAGGTCCTACTATAGGATCTAAGGGTCTTCTAAGTCCTTTCAATAGGTCTAGAGGTCCTAATAGCAACATTTTGCAACATTGTCAAAAGTTGCACAAATGTTGTTGTGCAACTTTTTCATTATTTTTGTTTCAAACCATTCGTCATGGGATCAAACCATAAAATCAATTAGCTTTAGTTGGCTAGGTAAATGCTAGGGGAGACCTTTTTTCTCTTGCAAAGCATAAAAAACATTTTGGTGCAAGTCAAACCCAAGTGTTCCGAAGGTGCACTAAGCCAAATTGGGAAGCAATTTTTGGAGAGCCATACATCAAACCTCGTGAGAGATATCAAAGATACATGAAAGGAAAAAGGAACATCTTGGGAAGGCCTACAATCAAGTAGTTCAGTTCTGGGAGATTCCTCTCGGATTTCATTTGGTGACCTGATCTCGGTTGGTGCAAAAAGTTGCATTGTTGCTTAGTTGAAAGTTGCTCAATGGTGCATCTTTCAAACAATTTGTCATGGGACCAAACCTCAGCTCCATCAGCTCCAGTTGGCCAAGTAAATGCTAGGGGAGACCTTTTTTTCTTGCAAAGAATCAAGAATGTTCCAACACAAATCGAACCAAAGTGTTTCCAAGGTGCACTAAGCCAAATTGGGCAGCAATTTTTGGAGAGCCATATCTCACACCTCATGAGAGATATCAAAGATCTATGATGTGAACAAGGACCTTCTTGGGAAATCCTACAAGAACCTAGATCAGTTTTGGGAGATCCCACTCGGATTCCATTTGGCGACACAATCTCGGTTGGTGCAAAAAGTTGCATTGTTGCTCAATGGTACATCTTTCAAACTGTTCATCATGGGACCTAACCATCAGCTCCATCAGCTCTAGTTGGCCATGTAAATGCTAGGGGAGACCTTTTTTCACTTGTGAAGCATCAAGAATGTCCCGACGCAAGTCAAACTGAAGTGTTCCCAAGGTGCACTAAGCCAAATTGGGCAGCAATTTTCAGAGAGCCATATCTCAGACCTCGTGAGAGATATCAGAGATCATTGAAGTGCACAAGGACCATATTAGGAAGGCCTACAAGCACATATCTCAATTCTAGGATATTCCACTTGGATTCTATTTGGTGAACCAATCTCGATTGGTCCAAAAAGTTGCATTATTGCTCAGTTGAAAGTTTCTCAATGGTTCATCTTTCAAACTGTTCATCGTGGAACCAAACCGCCAGCTCCATCAACTCTAGCTGGCTGGGTAAACACTAGGGGAGATCTTTTTTCACTTGTTAAGTATCAAGAAAATTCTAATGCAAGTCAGACCGAAGTGTTCCCAAGGTGCACTAAGCCAAATTGGGCAGAAATTTTTGGAGAGCCATATCTCAGACCTCATGAGAGATATTAGAGATCCATGAAGTACACAAGGACCATCTTGGGAAGGCCTAAAAGAACATAGAAAATTTCTAAGATATTCCACTCAGATTCCATTTAGAAACCCGATCTCGGTTGGTGAAAAAAGTTGCATTGTTGCTCTGTTGAAAGTTGCTCAATGGTGCATCTTTCAAACTGTTCATCGTGGAACCAAACCGTCAGCTCCATCAGCTCTAGTTGGCTGGGTAAACACTAGGGGAGATCTTTTTTCACTTGTGAAGCATCAAGAACATTTCGACGCAAGTCAGACCAAAGTGTTCCCAAGGTGCACTAAGCCAAATTGGGCAACAATTTTTGGAGAGCCATATCTTAGACCTTCAAAAGATGCAATTTGAATAATGGCCTCTGGTCGTTAGTAAATTTAACCAATATAGGAGTGGCCATGATGATTTGATAAAAAAAACACAGAAAACAAATTTTTTAACAAATAAATATCGCTCCATTGGTTGATATGGGTTCTTCTAACACTTCTTGAAATTATAGCACAAAATCACAACTTCAAGTCGTCATTTACTTCTAATAACCTTAGAATCACTCACAAGTGCTCTTCGTAGCTCATAGAATGTATTGTGACAAATGAAATAACTCTCACTCAATTGTTCAACCATCTCTTGTATCTTAGCCCTAGAAATATTCAACTACTCCTTGAGTTTCTCAATCATATCTTCAACCTCTACAAGTTTCCTTCTATAAAACTCCATGTATTCCTTAAGGACCTCTCCCAAGTTGTTTAGATTCTTCAACGTAACTAGGCTCTAATACCAATTATTAGTATATAGAGGCACTGAGGGGGAGGGGGGGTTGAATAAGTGTAAACAAGTAATGAACCAATTCAACTAATAATTAGATAATGCTTTTAAATAAATTCCATGCAATTAAACATGTAAGTGTAACGATTCAACAAAAGTAAAACAATTCAAATGTCCACAAATCATAACATATAACACCATAACTTTAATTGTAAATTATGCCTATTACTTTGGTTTGACAAAATATTTTCAAGGTAGTTGCTTTAGAAAATATTAGGTCTATTACACATGACAACACATGACAAAGATATAAGATATAAAAGAACATACATACACCACATGAAAAAGATGTAGTATGAAAATAATACATACATACAATACATGGAAAAGATATAATATGAAAATGAACATACATACATAAATACAATGCATGACAAAGATACATACATAAATACATAATATAAAAATGAAATACATACATAAATACTACACATGAACCATTATTATAATTTAGAGAAATATAAGATATCCATTGCATGAGCCATTGTTATAATTGTAATGAATCATAATTCACTCATATCCTCTTAGTTAAATGGTACACAATAAACTATACAAAATTTGACCCCTCGGTATATACAAATCAACCCATGGCCACTTTTATATGCAATTTGATCTTCTTTCAATATACAAAATGTGGTATCCAAATATGCATGTAGACCACTTCATAGTCATTTATATTTACAAAAAAGTGAAGTTAGATTCTTTCACAAAATTTATATACAAAATTGTCAAAATAATTCTACCATTTTGTAGAATGATTCTTCATGATGGCCCAAAAATAATTGAGCGAACCTTATGGATCAGCTCTAACCCTTATTGTGTCATGTATTGCCTCGTGTTCAAATTCATGAAGTTTCCATAAATTCTTCTTATGAGGTCTACCATTATACTTTATCATTTTAATATTTGTTGCAACAAGAAGGTTCGAGTAATGCAAAATATGTCTATGTGTCTCACAGTCCTGAAACAACCACATCTTGAATTTTTGGATAGGGTACCTGCATTTCATAGCATAAATTAATACAAAATTCAACATATAAAGTGTAATAGAATGATGGTAAGAGGTCTCAAAGTCGTCAAACAAGAGCACATTATATTTTGATAGCATACCTTCTAAGCCATGTCCCTATCACAACAACATATCCTATTGGGTACTCAATACAGTCTTCATCAATGAATGTAGTTGTCAATTTATTTTTGACCTCAATACAACGACACAAAAAGTAATCAGTCCCTTTCTCATTGTTATCATCTACAACAACTGCATATACATGACCTGCAATTTATAGAGGGATACATTAACACCCTAAAAACTTAACCACCTAATAAAATGAGTTCAAGTAGGTTCAACAGAGTTCATCTCAAAATGAAGAATAAATTGAGAAATTACTTGGTTTAACTAGGTCAGATATGTGATCAAAATCCGTTGATGCTTCAAAATGGCTCAATTGTAGTGCTCTAGGAAGTTGATATGTATCGAGCGGTTGAAAAGGTGTATAAGACCATTTGTCAACCCAATCTTTTGATTAGCATTCCTCCCACACAAAATTCATACAAGACAAGCAAAAACATGCCATTAATCTAGTATAAATACCTAGTGATGTTGCATTTGAACTTATAAATGAGCGCATGTCACTTGATCCAACAAGTGTACAACAATCTAGATAGTTTTCAATGTTAGAATCACATATCAACCAAAAAAATCTATTAACCATAGACTTACCTTCATTAACTGTTCCCATCATAGAGTTGCACCATCACACAATTGTTTCTGCATTTATTAACTCTGCACCACCTTCATACTTAAATTCCTCTCTGGCAAGAGCTCTTTTTACACATGCACCTGCACCATCATACTCGCCTTTTCCATGCCCCGCTTTAGTGAAATTCCAAAAATTTTGAACGTCACTTCTCACATGCATCCTACTCAACCAATAGAACATCCTTGTATTCTTGAATTGTGAGGTGCAATTGTCTGACCATATTATGTGGTGGTTGTACTCAATACCTCTTTCCCTTAAATTTTCATAGAAAACTTTGAAGAAACCTTGCACAAACTCTGATGAATGTGTGTGATCGTCACTAATGTAGATGTGATACTCTCTTAAAACCTTTCTATCTGCGTCTATGCTATCATGTGCATGAAATAATTATATATGTACACAGATCGTCACTTGTATAGAATGGTAATACATTACTTGCACTTCATTTTGATGTTTAACTGTATAATTCTCAACAAAATCAACAATCGAGACAATAGTACAAAGGGGAAAAGTGTCCTTACATATCTTGAATTGTGCATCCAACCACCTAGCTCTATGTAAATGATGTATGTACTCATAAACTAGTTTCTCTTAAAAAATCTTCATAAAATCAGCTACGTATATATCATTTTTCACTAACTCACACCTCTTAAGTTCTTTTCCATCTTTTAGACCATAAGTTACTATCTTGTATTTTCCAAAAGAAACTAGTGTATTTCCAATCTCATTTGTGCTCTCTAGATGGTGACATATCCACAACTTTCTCATACTACCACATGCACTACAAGATCCATTCAAACACATCATCTTATAATAAATGCAACTATCATCTCGATTGCATAATACACTTCACATACAATCTCTTGATGATGTAGGAGGTGCTTGAAGACCACATTTCTGCAAAATAGTGTTAGTGTGCAAAGTACAACAAACATGATGATATATATTATAATACATGGAAAATTTAATATGTACCCTACAACAACATGTGGTGCGCACATGATTAATCTTGACATAAAAGGGTTTTTCCATTTCAAAAAATCTTTGATTAATTTTAATTTGAGGAAATCTTTGGTGGAATCTTTCATAAAATTGTGTTTGTGTCATATCCAAAAAGTGTTTTGGATGTGGCATACGATTTGTAGATCTAGTTATCCTCCTAAAAACGTCTCTTTGGTTGGGTGAAACCCTTGTGTTGTCATGACAAAACTTTTCAATTAATGTTCTTAATGCATCAACAACAACCTTGTCCTTACGTGGGAGTCTACCCAAGAATGACCAAAGAGAATTAGTTTTTGGATCCTCAATTTTGTTTTGCCTGTGTAAGGCTCTCTGTAATCTTGATCTACCTATTCTTAATGACTTGCTTGTTTTGCTTACTACACGATATTTTTTCATTTCCTTTCCCATTATAGTTGATGTGAGGACACATCGAGTAACATTAGCATCTTTACTGCATGATTTTGAACCAATGGCTTGGTATGCATCAAATAGATTTATCACAATGGTTCTCTCAGTACTATTTTCAAATGTTCTCAACCCCACAATTCTCATTGTCTCTCTAAATTTCAGATTCTTAATCATTTCAACAACTACTTGACATCTTCCACTTTGATTTAATTTTTCAAAATAGTTTTCCTAATATTTTTAACAATTCTTCTACAATTTATTTTCGACATTTTATCATACATTAGACTCAAAATATTTTCATCAATGCCAATTAGAAACTTTGGTTTTCTACAAATGATTCTAGGAGGTGTTAACACAACTGCATGCTCTACATTTTTATTAGATGAATTAGGTGCATTTATCCCCATCATTTCAATTGGTGTATGTTGAACATTTTCATTTTCATTATGTGCATTTTGTTCATTAATGACGTCAAATTGAAATGGTGCATTAGATGAATTAGGTGCATTTATCCCCATCATTTCAATTGGTGTATGTTGAACATTTTCATTTGCTGAATTAGGTGTATTTGTCACATTAACATTAACATTAACATTTTCATTTTCATCACTTACATTGCATGCATTTGATTATGCACCTTGTCGTATTCTCCTCATGCGCTCCCTTTGTCTTTCCTTTTCTATCTCTCGTTGTTCAATTGTTCCTCTTTTATTCTTTCCCATTGTTTGTATTGAATGGACCTACAAATAATATCATGAACATAGAATAACATGTGAACATAAAATCCAAAAAATAAGAAAAAAATCAATCATTTTCTTGAAATGTGAACTTACAATGATAAAATAACATTAAAAACACCAATAAAAACCACAATTCAATCATTGCAAAGAAAAAATATGTTAAAAAGTGCAGACATGTCTGTTACTTGCAATGACTATTTTAGACTATTGAAGCAAAAAAAATTGCAACGTTCCTAATTCAATAGAACCTGATCGGGTTCTGAGTGTTAGTAATAACTGAGAGGGGGGGGGGTGAATCAGTGGCCTCAAAAATTTCCTTTAATCTTTAACCACCAATCAATACATCTCAGATTATTAAGTCCCTACAAGATGCATGCCATGAAATACTAATAATGATTTAACTGTCTGTCGGTTTTCCTTGTCTGTTCTTATTCTCCTTGATAACCGATAAGCAGTAAAACTATTTACCGATACTCAGTAAATATGTAGAGTATACCAATCAATCCAGAAATGCATATGTGAAATGTAAAATAGTAAAGTAATAAACCATACAGACATAACACATGTATTTTAACGTGGAAACCCTATTAAGGGAAAAAACCACTAGGACCGGTACCCCAAATTTTCACTCTTCTGAAGTGAGCCTTGTTAGGAGCCAACCCTGTTAAAGGTTACAAACACACTGTTAGGTGTGACCTTGTTAGAGGATTTTATACATTGAGGTTTTCACTTAGTATCGAACATCTATTTGCTACCATCCTTGAATCATCTTCTTTCTTAGACTGTCAATAGGCTTTAGGAAAATCTTGCTACCATCCTTGAATCAACCTTCTTCTTAGGCTGTCAATAGGATTTATGCAATTTCAATGCTACTTTCATGAATCAACCTTTTTGGCACTCCTTGGGATGTACCTCAATATATAGAAGACTGTTAATTCCTACTCTGTTAAGAGACTTGATGCTTCAATGGTTAAACTGAAACACTATGACCTATTTCTAATGCAACTTGAATTGCAGATTTTTAGATTTATTTAAGTACATTACCTCTTTGATCAATGTATCAATTCAATTATTTGTGCTCCACACTTTCTGCTCTGTGATGCTATGCTTCACTGTTCGTCGGTGTCTGTAGAATTCTTTAGCTCTCCTTCAGCTTGATTGATCAAGACTATATGAAGTTATCCTTCATCATTTTCTCTTCAGCATCCTCTTTCTATTCACTCCCCTTCCCGTGTATGTGATTACAAAAATGAATTATGCTTGTCTCTTATATAGACATGATATTCATTGTTTCTTGATTCTTGATTCTTGGCATGAAAAAAAATCCAGCCAATCTAATTTAAAGCATTAACTCCTGATTTATCTCCTAGTTATATTCTTGCCAACTGTACAAATATTCTTTAAATCAATTACTTAACTCTAGTTGAATAAAACAAAAAAACAACCAGTTAAGTCTATCCTTAAGCTTTGCCAGCTAGATATTTTATCATTTTATGAACTCTTTGTTTTTTCGATCAACTCTATAGTTAGTTGTTGGTGATAACTGCCAGTTCCATTGGTGTGACTCTAGTCAGCTTCAGGATCTCCGTCTGTCAGGCACCATTGGATTTTTCTCGTCGGGCAACTCTATTTTCAGCTCGTCAGGTATCACTATGATTTTTCTTCATTGGGAAATACTATCTTCTGCTCATTGGGTATCACTATGAATTTTGTTCTTTGCCTTTACCGACGATGTGCACTCTGTCGGTGTTGTCTGTCACTTAGTGAATACTTTACTTTTATGCATTGCTGAAAGCATAATCTCTGTCATTGATTCTGTGAAGTCTTTGGCATTATGTGATTGACCGTACAGATGATATCAAGTTGACATCAATGACAATACAAACCATTAATTGATTTAATGTCTTGCATCATCTTCAACTTAACATTATCAAACATTCAATCAGTTACATGTCATCAATCTCTCCCTTTGGCATTGATGGCAACAAAACTTATATTATAACACTATACTATTTCTAATACAATATGACATACAATTTTTGAGATTCATCAAATTACCAAACAATTTAGTTTGATAACTGATAAAAATGTATGACTGCCGATAAGCTCTGTGTTAGCTTAGATTTGATTCTTGCAACATTCTGTGTTTCTTGTACTGATGTGTTGTGTTCTCTTCTTGTGCCAATTTTTCTCTTTTGACTTTTCTTCTTCTTTGATGTCTCTGTCTTTTGTCAGCAACTCTCCCTTTGTATATGATTCCTTCATACAAATTCTCTCCCTATGGATATGATCTCTCCCTATTTGGAGTAATCTGATAATGAATAATTTCTTGTGATAATATGGATACATTCTCTCCCTTTGACAACAATGCCAAACAAATATTTTACAAATATCTGGCATTCATGTCAAACAATATTTTCTTTTGATCCATAATATATTCCTTGAATTTCCCTTATCCATCAGTAATACAACAATATGATCTGGTGCTCAGTTCTGATATATACCTTTCTGTATATAGATGTAGCTTTGAAGTTCATATTTTTGCTTGCATCAACATGAATGATATTTTGATAATATATAGACTGATGCAGCCTTCAGTCCTTTACTAACTAGTAGACAAGGGTTTGACCCCTAGTCTCTTTCTCAAGTACTTAAATGTATCCTTGGGCAGTGGCTTGGTGAAGATATCAGCCAATTATTCTTTAGATTGCACATACTCAAGTATCACCTCTTTTTCTTGAACTTGTTCTCTTAAGTAATGATACTTGATTGCAATGTGTTTTGTCTTGGAATGCATGATTGGATTCTTGGAAATGTTTATTGCACATGTGTTATCACAATAGATAATCACTGGTTTTGAGATCTTCATATGCATACCTTCCAGCAACTATTTGATCCATGCAATATTTGAGCAGTTTTCAACAACAACAACATATTCTGCTTTTGTAGTAGACTGTGAGATGCATCCTTGCTTCTTGCTAATCCATGTGACAAGTCTGTCACCCATAAAGAATGCTCCTCCAGTTGTGCTCTTTCGGTCATCAAGATTTCCAGCCCAATCAACGTCAGTAAACACTTTTATTTCAAATTTGCCTTCTCTTCTATACCATAAGCCAAATTCCTCAGTATTCTTCAGATATCTTAGAATTCTTTTCACAGCAGTCATATGTGATTCCCTAGGGTTAGAAGAAAATCTAGCAACAATTCCTACTACATGTGCAATATATGGTCTAGTGTGTACAACATACATGAGTTTTCCTATCATTGATCTATACAAAGTCTAATTTACCTCTGTTGTCTTGTCTTCCTTTATTAATTTGCATCTAGTAGCCATCAGTGTTCCAACAGGTTTGGAATCTTCCATCTTGAATATTTTTAGGACCTCTTTGATGTATTTGGACTGTGTAATGAAATACCTTCACTTTGTTGAATGATCTATAGACCAAGAAAGAACTTGATCTCTCTAAACATAGACATCTCTAATTCTTTTCTCATCTCATCATCAAATGATTTGCATAGCATATCATTGCCTCCAAATATGATGTCATTAACAAATATTTCAGCAATCAAAGTGTTAGCATCAGTATCTTTTTTCAAATAAAGATTACTGTTTTCACTAGTCCTTATGAATCCAATACTTATTATATAGGAATGAAGTCGTTCATACCAGGCTCTGGGAGCTTGTTTTAATCCATACAAGGCTTTGTGAAGTCTACATACCATGTTCCTCTTGTTGGGATCTACAAACCCTTCTGGTTGCTCAATGTATACCTCTTCTTCAAGTATTCCATTTAGGAATGCTGACTTGACATCCATTTGATATACTTTGAATCCTTTGTATGCAGCATAAGCAAGTAGTATTCTTACTCTTTCTAGCCTAGCAATGGGTGCAAAGGTTTCTCCATAGTCTATACCTTCCTCTTGTGCATACCCCTTGCATACTAGTGTTGCTTTGTTCCTTGTGACTTCTCCATTCTCGTTCAACTTATTCCTGAATATCCATTTAGTACCGATAACATTCTTGTCATCTAGTCTTGGCACAAGTGACCATGTTTTGTTCTTCTCAATCTGCTCAATCTCATCATTCCTATCACTTATCCATTCTTCATTATCTAATGCAGCATTGACAGATTTTGGCTCAAACTCACAAATTAAACAATTTGAGTTTAAAGACTTACTTCTTGTTCTTGTACCAGATTTCTTATCTCCTATGATCTGGTCCTCTGGATGGTTCCTTCTTACATATCTTGCAAGTACATGTACAGCTCTTTGTGTATCAGCTTGATCTTCATTACCTTGCACATTATCTTGATCATTATCCCGACCATCGGTAACAACATTCTGACCGTCGGTTGCAACATTCTGTTGTTCTGGAATTAAGCACTGTTGCTCGGGTAGAGTTATGGGTTCTTCACAATATACAAACTTGTTGTAGTCTTCTGGTTCTTTTGTGCTTTTCAGCTCATTCTTTTCTACAAATTCATCAATATTTACATTTGCACTTTCAACTATTTTGTTAGAAGCCTTGATTAGACATTTAAAAGCTTTTCTCTTGGTAGAATACCCCAGAAAAATACCTTCATCACTTTTGGCATCAAGATTTCCATTTCTATCATCCT
>MU223150.1:2141462-2155240 GCA_018584345.1 Thuja plicata
GGGGGGGTGAATCAGTGGCCTCAAAAATTTTCTTTAATCTTTAACCACCAATCAATACATATCAGATTATTAAGTCCCTACAAGATGCATGCCATGAAATAATAATAATGATTTAACTGTCTGTCAGTTTTCCTTGTCTGTCCTTATTCTCCTTGATAACCGATAAGTAGTAAAACTATTTACTGATACTCAGTAAATATGCAGAGTATACCAATCAATATAGAAATGCATATGTGAAATGTAAAATAGTAAAGTAATAAAACATACATACATAACACATGGATTTTAAAGTGGAAACCCTGTTAAGGGAAAAAAACCACTTGGACCGGTACCCCAAATTTTCACTCTTCTGAAGTGAGCCCTGTTAGGAGCCAACCTTGTTAAAGGTTACAAACACACTGTTAGGTGTGACCTTGTTAGATGATTTTATACATAGAGGTTGTCACTTAGTATCGGGCATCTATTTGCTACCATCCTTGAATCAGCCTCTTTCTTAGACTGTCAATAGGCTTTAGGCAAATCTTGCTACCATCCTTGAATCAACCTTCTTCTTAGGTTGTCAATAGGATTTATGCAATTTCAATGCTAATTTCATGAATCAACCTTTTTGGCACTCCTTGGGATGTACCTCAATATATAGAATACTGTTAAGTCCTGCTCTGTTAAGAGACTTGATGCTTCAATGGTTAAACTAAAACACTATGACATGTTTCTAATGCAACTTGAATTGCAGATTTTTAGATCTATTTAAGTACATTACCTCTCTGATCAATGTATCAATTCAATTCTTTGTGCTCCACACTTTCTGTTCTGTGATGATGTGCTTCACTGTTCGTCAGTGTCTATAGAATTCTTTAGCTCTCCTTCAGCTTGATTGATCATGACTGTATGAATTTATCCTTCATCAGTTTCTCTTCAGCATCATCCTTCTATTCACTCACCTTCCCATGTATGTGATTACAAAAATGAATTATACTTGTCTCTTATATAGACATGATATTCAATATTTCTTGATTCTTGATTCTTGGCGTGAAAAACAATCCAGCCAATCTGATTTAAAGCATTAACTCCTGATTTATCTCCTAGTTATATTCTTGCCAACTATACAAATCTTCTTTAAATCAATTACTTAACTCTGGTCAAATAAAACAAGTAAAAAAACCAGTTAAGTCTATCCTTAAGCTCTGCCAGCTAGATATTTTGTCATTTTATGAACTCTCTACTCTATCGGTCAACTCTGCAGTTAGTCATCGGTGATAACTACCAGTTCTATCAGTGTGAATCCAATCAGCTTCAGGATCTCCATCCGTTGGGCATCATTGGATTTTTCTCGTCGGGCAACTCTATTTTCAGCTCGTCGGGTATCACTATGATTTTGCTTCATCGGACAATACTGTCTTCTGCTCATCAGGTATCACTATGAATTTTGTTCTTTGCCTTTACCGATGGTGTGCACTTTGTCGGTGTTGTCTGCCACTTAGTGAATACTTGACTTTTATGCATTATTGAAAGCATAATCTCTATTCCATTGATTCTCTAAAGTCTTTGGCATTATATAGCTGATCGTACAAATGATATCAAGTTGACATCAATGACAATACAAACCATTAACTGGTTTAACATCTTGCATCATCTTCAACTTAACATTATCAAACATTCAATCAGTTACATGTCGTCACTAAGGACTTAATGGTTCAACATTCATCTTTCCTCAGAATCTGATTGAGTTATAAGAACATAAAGGCTCAACGTTCCTAATTCCTCAGAACCCGATCAGCTTATGAAAAACTAAGAAAAAAGGAGGATTGAGAGAGAGAGAGAGAGAGTAGGTTATGTAGGATTTGAAAAAGTACTTTATGCTTTTTCAGAACCTGATCGGGTTATTTAAAATTTAGAAACCTGATCGGGTTATGGCTTGGGAAGAGGCTTTGAAAATAACCCAAAGGCTTGGAGGCTCATTTTCCCTCTATTTTTTACTCTTTTAGATGTTTTTTCATCTTGTAAGATGAATTCTCAACTTTATCTTCATCAGGTTTGCAATTTTTCAAGAGGGTAGCTCTATAATTTTCACCATAATCACATGCATCTTCTTAGCTTTCTAACCATATAAATTTTTCTATTTTTGGACAACATTAGAATAGTAAACTTTAATTTTCTTTACCATTGTCTTGACAGTCCCCACAGACACATGTCTACCATTTTTTTAATAACTTTTTATATACTTAACCAAATTACAAATAAATTACATATTATTGTTCTACACTTGATTCTTTTAAAAAAAAATTTCATTTTCAATTATTTTGATGCAAGTTGTGCCCAACACATGAACAAGTACCAAATTTTCAGGATATGGTCACTTCAAAAAATTATAGAAAAAATACTCATCATAAAATTACAAAAAAATACACAACTTCTAGATCTCACTCTTACCTATCATCCTACCAAAGGGATTTGAAAATACTGAATATAACTATATCTTTTGTAGAGTACATGGAAACAACTATGTTATGTTTTTTCTGAAAAAATCAGGAACAAGTTTCTGTGTGTGTGGGGTTTGACCCTCTTAATCTTATCGATTTAAAAAAAAAATAGTATTTTAGAAACTAGATTGAGAGTACCACAATTTTTATTTTTTACACATCTTATTTTGAGCGCATGAACCTCAAACATCTGTTCCAAGTTTAGGTTTACTCAATTTTAGAAAAATGTGTCCACTTATACCCCCCTTTTTGGTTCACAACTTGGTGCACATACCCTCAAGGCCATGACTAGCCACTTACAATGTAGGTGCCAAAATAAATCATTGACAACACACTATCAGCAATCCACATAGGGGTACAAAGGATAACACAATGACAAAAAAGTCATCATTAAGGCCAAAGAATGGAAAAACCCCAACTGAAAGTTCCCTTCCCCCAACGCAGTTCCTTTTAATCTCCATATGAAAGTAGACCACCTCTATAGTAGGAGAGGAAGGATCCAAAAATTAGCCCATGCGTTACACAAATTTGTCAAGAACCATCCTATGATAAACAACATCCCCTTGACTACAGATCCACCCCTAGATTGCAAAACCCCTTTACACCTTAATAGAAAAGGAACCTACCTCTATGGGACAAGTGGAGAGATAGACTAGCAACACAAGGAGCATACCATTAAACCACCTTTCACCCAAATATCCCCAGTAGATGACTCATGTACAGATACAAACCTCCAAATTTACGAATAAAATCTCCACCTCTATTAGAGACTCATCCACCTCCAAAGGAACCATCAAAGAAGAAGAAAACAACAAATACCAAGCCCACCTCATGAACAAAAACACATTTCTTTCAGCCCCCGGGTCAAGACCAACTATAAACTTCATCCAAAAACAAAAGACCAAAGCGAGCCCTTGAAAACTATCAACAGTCACCTAGTCACAAGAGAAAACAAAACCACTATCCCGACCAAACAAAGGAACAATCAAACACAAAAAAAAAGAAAACTGATAATGGAAGCCACTTCCAACACAACAAAGCAAAAAAAAGACACAAGCTACTAGTAGCCTATCAACCAATCTGACTCTCCATGTTGAAAATTCATCACCTTCCTGATAAGTAGCATGGTAGGAACCTTCTTCCCCAACCTCAACAATCTGTGAAGCGTCACATAACTTTCTGATGCAAGGAGAGGCAAGGAGATGGGGCCAAAGGCACTCCCAACTACCAAACCACCTTCTAGAACCAATGTGGAAGCCAAACAACATAGTGAGAGAAGAAACAACAATGATCATTCATATTAAGTAAATCAAAATCATTACATGCCGAGATGTAAGGCCTTCCCAGTTTTGACCATATATTCAATGAATTACAATAAGATCTTCATACAATAGAGATCATAGACCTTCAATCTCAATATCTGAACATTTTCTTTCTTTCTCTAAGAATCATTCCTAAACTAAGAACATTTAAAAGAATATATACAAGAGTCCACCAAAGAGGTCGGTGCTCAAATCCATAAGAGAGACCTAGATTTAGGTCCACATAGATCCCAATGAGAGACCCCAAATTAATTCAGAAATGAAAATTAAATGAAGAATTTGGCCAAATATCCAACTCCCAAAAATAAGCATCTCGGGTAGGAGAACACCAAAAATCAGTAACCATCGGTAAGAGCATAACCGAGCAATAGAAGACCAACCCAAGCGACAAAGACATGCATGACCGAGCAATAGGGAACAAAACCCAAGCGTCAGAAGAGAAACCTAAGAAACAAAAAAATAAACAGGCATGCCCAAGAAACAAGACCCAAAAAGAAGAAATAAGTATTACCGAGCGACAACAATAAGCATACCCGAGCAACAAAACCTGAGCAACAAAACCTAAGAAACAAACAAGATTTAATGATAAATAGATCCCGAGTAGCAGAGTATTTCTTGAGCAGCTTCTAAAAAAAAACAAGCATCTTTTTGGTTGAGAAGGATTGCCAAAGACCCAAGATGCTCCTGCATCAGACACCTGGGGTTACAGGAAATGATTCCCCGAATCATGTATCAGGTCCAACCTAAAATGAATCCAACTTAGATTGAGAAATCCAAGATGAGTCCTCAATTAGTCTATTCTTCCACTTTACTAGATATTCCATGTATTCCTTTCCTCTTGTGCTTCTGCCAACTCTTTGTTTCAAAATCTTTTCAACTTCCTCTATCTGCTTCTTAGGATAATCACATGGTATTGTCACTTTTTCATCAGGTTCATGATATTCATACAAGTCTAAAATATTGAATATAGGTGATATATCCATGTCATCAGGTAATTCAACTTCATAAGCATTTTCACTGTCAAAACTTCTCAATATTTTGCAAGGACCAAATTTCTTCATTTTTAGTTTACCATATGTTCCCATATATCTACACTATCTTTGTATTTCTGATTACTTTTCTCTAGCTTCTATTTTACATCTTCATGCAATGTCTTTATAAATTCTGCAAATTCTTTTGCTTCAACACTTCTTTTCTCTTCTCCAACAATATCTCTCAAATCAGATATACTCTCAGTTGTGTGCCATGAACAATCTCAAAAGGTGTCTTTCCAATACTTCTATTCACTGAATTGTTGTATGCAAATTTTGCTTGTGCCAACATCAATTCCCAATTACTTGGTGTGTCTCCAACTAAGCATCTCAACAAATTACCCAAACTTTGGTTTACAACCTTTGTTTGTTCATCAGTCCATGGATGAAATGTAGAACTAAACTTTAACTCAGTATCCAACTTCTTCCAAAGTGTTCTCCAAAAATAGCTAACAAAATTACTATCTCGGTCAAAGATGATACTCCTCGGTAACTCATGCAATTTGACATTTTTTTTAAAGAAAATATCTTCTATGTGTATTGCATCTGATGTTTTCTTACATGGTATGAAATGTGTCATCTTAGAAAATATATCCACAACAAAAAATATAGAATCATTACCTCTTGTTGTCTTAGGTGAGCTAAGAACAAAATCCATGTTGATATCACTCCAAGGTTTCTCTGGAACAATAATCGGTGTATACAATCCAGTATTCTTCTCACTCCTTTTGCAACTTAACAAACTCCACAACTTCTTACAAATTTCTGAACATCCTTATACAACCAAGGCCAAAAATACCTCTCCTTTAGCAAACTCAATGTTTTATCAATACCAAAGTGTCTAGCCAATCCACTGCTACGTTTCTCCTTTATCAAGTTAGTTCTCATTGAACCTCTTGGTATGCATAACTGAATACCTTTGAACAACACATCTTCCTGAATGAAATAATCTTCATACTTACTTGATTAATTTGAATTAGGTGCTCTGTACACTCTCCATTGCTCTAAAAAATTAGGATCATTTTCATACAAATTATTCATGTCATCAAAACCAAGAACTTCAATTCTCATTTTAGTCAACCAAGATCTTCTTCTACTCAATGCATCAACAACTGTGTTAGAAAATCCACTCTCATGCTTGATCACAAATGTGAAACTCTACACATACTCTACCCATTTCATATGTCTCTGATTCAACTTATTCTGAGTACCCAAATACTGTAAAGCCTTATGATCAGTATACAACAAAAATTCATTTGGCATCAAATAATGTCTCCACTTCTTCATAGCTTGCACACTAGCATAGAAAACCTGATCATAGACATAATATTTCCTTTGTGCATCATTCAAATTTTCACTAAAGAAAGCAACCAGTTTACCTTCTTGAGTTAACACAAATCCAATTGCACTTCCACTTGCATCACATTCAACTTGAAATACCTTAATGAAATCAGGTAAGGCTAACAAAGGTAATTTAGCAACCTTCAACTTCAAAGCTTCAAAACTCTTATCATCTCCATGTGTCCATTTGAATTCTCTTCTATCTCCTCTCATGGTATCAGTCATAACATTACAAATAGAACTGAAACAACTGATAAACTTCCTGTAAAAACTTGCCAATCCATGAAATGATCTCACCTCAGTGATATTTTCAGGTGTAGTCCAACTCAATATAGCTTCAAACTTCTCTGGATCCATCTTTAATCCATCACCTGAAATCACAAATCCCAAATACACAAGATCTTCTTTCATAAAGGAACACTTCTTCAGATTTATTATAAACTTTTCTTCTTTCATTCTCTACAACACTTGCCTTATATGCATTAAATTCTCTTCTCTAGTCTTACTAAATATCAAAATATCATCCAAATATACAATTATACACTTATTCAAGAATTTCTTCAGAACTTCATTCATTAACCTCATAAATGTACTCGGTGTGTTAGTTAAACCAAAAGGCATAACCAACCACTCATACAAACCTTATTTTGTCTTGAAAGCAGTCTTCCATTCATCTCCTCTGATTTTAATCTGATGATATCCACTCTTCAAATCAATTTTGGTAAATTATCTTGCTCTGCTCAAACAATCTATTATGTCATCCATTCTCGGTATAGGAAACCTATACTTTACTGTGATCTTATTGATTTCTCTAGAATCAGTGCACATTCGCCATTATCCATTCTTTTTAGGTGCCAACACAAAAGGTACTGCACATGGAATCAAACTTTCTTGGATAAAACCTTTGTTCAAGAATTCATGAACTTGTCGGTTAAGCTCTTCATTTTTGGTTAGTGTTAACTGATGTGGTGCTTTGTTTGGGAAACTAGTTCCAAGAATCATATCCATACAATGACTGATATCTCTCATTGGTGGAAAACCATCAGGTACATTATCTAAAATTATCTCCTTGTACTCAGTGAGAAACTTTCCAACTTCTATAGGAATGTCATCTTCTATATTCTTACTTGGTTTGTTAGGAATCAAAGCATAACATATATCATTTCTTTTCAAATATTTAACAAATTGTCTACCTTCCATTAGACAAAATTTCAAAGATGTACATATCGCACCAGCAAATTCTTCAACCAAAGGTAACAAAATTTGCTTCTTACCATCAACCCAAATAGAATATCTATTCAATCTTCCATCATGTATAGCATGTATATCATATTGCCAAGGTCTACCCAACAAAATATGACAACAATCCATAGGCATAATATCACACAACACCTTATCATAATACTTTCCAATTTTCAGATTCACAAAACATTGTTCACTCACCATTAATGTATGCTCATCTTTGATCCATGAGATCTGATAGGGTTTCGGGTGCTTCATCCTCTCCAATTGAAAATTTGCAACCATTTCCTCAGATGCCAGATTCTCCAAGCTTCCATTGTCAACAATCACTTTCCAAACCTTGTCTACAACTCTACATCTAGTCTTGAACAAACTTTTCCTGATCGGATCTTGCTTATCCTTTTCACTCCACAGTATCCTTAAGATCAAGAAATTTCCTTCCTTTTTAGCTTCATTTGGTAACTCCTCTTGTACCAATGCATTTTTTCTACTACTACCTTTCTTGCTTGCATGTGTACATTTAAAGGATTTATGTCCTTCTTCACCATAATTGTAACAAGTTACTTGGAATCCTTTTCTACTATAATCACCTCTAGAGTAATTACCTCTTCCTTGGTATGAATTTCCACCTTTCCATTTTGTCTTTCCTTTGTCTTGAGATGTGTCTAAAATTGACTTGTCTAGTTCAAATCTACTATTTTCACCATGAGATCTACCTCTTCCTCTAGGGAATCTACCTCCTCTACTTCTTTGTCTTTGTTCATATCTTCTGTTCAACTTTTCTTTAGCTTTTAGGGAAAATTGATATGCCTCCTCAATGCTTTCCATCTTGACCAAACTAATTTCATCTTGTATAGAACTTCTCAAGCCATTCAGGTATCTTGCTACTCTTTCCACCTCATCTTCCACATGTATAGATCTAATGTCCAATCTGTAGATTTATTCTGTATAGTCTTTTACTAATTTTTCTTTCTGCTTCAAACTTTGCATTCGCTGGATTAGGTTAATCTGATAATCACAAGGTAGAAATTTTCCTTTCAATTTCTTTACCATCTTGTCCCATACCTTGATTTTATCTTTACCTTTCTTCTTCCGATCCAATTGCAGATGCTCCCACCATAAGGATGCATGACCTTTCAATTTTGTGCTTACAATCTTCACCTTCTTATCCTCTGCCACATTCTCATATTCAAAATACTTTTCCATCTCAGTTATCCAGTCAATCAATTCATTAGAATCCAATTTTCCACTATACCTAGGAGGATTAAAATGAGGTGTGGATTTCAAACTTGTCAAAGCTCTCAGGAATCTCTCTTCTCCCTAATTCATCATAGGTGCATGTGAAGCTTCACCTTGAACCTCTTCAATTTCATCATCAAGATGTCTTCCTCTGCGCTGGGCTGTCTCAACAACTTCCAATCTAGAAGCCATCTTCCTAAGAATATTAGCTAGACCTGGATTTACATTTCCTCTCCCACAAACCATCTTGAATCCCTCTGTAATTGTAGGTCAAATCACAATCTTCTACCCCACAAAAATACCAACTAGGGTTAGGGTTTACAAGAAGGAACTTAGATCTCACCATGCTCTGATACCACCCAATGCAAGGAGAGGCAAGGAGATGGGGCCAAAGGCACTCTCAACTACTAAACCACCTTGCAAAACCAATGCAGAAGCCAAACAACACAATGAGAGAAGAAACAACAGTGATCCTTTATAATAACTTGATCAAAATCATTACATTCCAGGTTGTAAATCCTTCCTAGTTTTGGCCATATATTCAATGAATTACAATAAAATCTTCATACAACAGAGATCACAGACCTTCGATCTAAATATTTGAACATTTTCTTTCTTGCTCTAAGAATCATTCCTAAACTAAGAAAATATAAAAGAATATATGCAAGAGTCCACCAAAGAGGTCGGTGGTCAAATCCATAAGAGAGACCCAGATTTAGGTCCACACAGATCTCCATGAGAGACCCCAAATCAATTCAGCAACAAAAATTAAATGAAGAACTCGGCCAAAGATCCAACTCTCAAAAATAAGCATCTCAGGTAGGATAACACCAAAAATTAGTAACCATCGGTAAGATCATAACCAAGCAATATAAGACCAACCCGAGTGACAAAGGTAGGCATGACCAAGTAGCAAGGAACAAAACCTGAGTGTCAGAAGAGAAACCAAAGCAACAAAAAAATAAACAGGCATGCCTGAGCAACAAGACCTGAGAAACAAAACTAAGCATTACTAAGCGATAGAAATAAGCATGCCCGAGCAACATAAACCGAGCAGCAGACAAGCTTTACTAAGAAACAGAGCCTGAGTAGTAGATTATTTCCTGAGAAGCTTCTAAACAAAAATAAACATCTTTTTGGTTGAGAAGGATTGCCAAAGAACCAAGATGCTCATGCATCACATTCAACTACCACCATTGTAGCCAACAACACCATTGTAGCTTGCAAGACCATTGGTTCTCATAAACATGATATAAAACCCCCTTGTCTCATCAACATATGGGAAAGTAATCCCATTTGCTGGCTTCCATAACACTTACTCAAAACTAAGAACCCAGAAAAGGGTATTCAACGTGTGTGTGGTAAAATGTGTGATCAAAATCTGCAACCAAACACTTCAATAAACCATTATATCAAGAGGGTTAGAAAAATATGAGATTCAAAGCACTAAACTAAAAAACCTTGAAATTGGCTTATTTCTTCCTAGTTGAAGCGAGTATGATTCTCATAGTTGTCCATCAGATTAGACATAGAGAAAGCGATGACTTGACTACTCCAAAACATAAGATTCAATGCAAGGAGAGTGAGCAAGATGCATAGACTTTCATACTTTGCTCTTGAAAGCTTGAAAATGAAAATGCATAAACTAGAAAGCTAAATGCTTAACATCACAATAAATATAACTAAGATGCAAGATTAAGCTACCAAATGAGAAGAACAATGCATCTATATTAAGCCATGAAAGAAACTAGAATGCCATCTAAGCTAAGAAATGAAGCTAACAATGCAAACAATGCAAGAAACTACTAATGAAAGCAAATGCCTATGAATGTTCTTAGTAAACTCTAGAGTGAAAATAGCATAATAAATTTACTCCAAATCTTCTTGCTATGTTTTGAGCAAGGGAGCTATCCCTTTTATACGAGATTCGAAGGAATCATCGGTTGAGATTAAGAGGCAAAAGAATTGGATCAATGATGGAGATACAATTCCTCTCAATACATGTGAGATGATAAAGTGATTTGGATTGGTCAACTTTGTGGAGAATAAGACAAATTTGGTATTTTCTCCCTTTTATTTGTTTTATTTGATTTTTGAGTGCACACCCATGTGTGAATGGGTTAACTTTTTAAACTTTTTGATTTTATCCCAATGTTTTATGCTTTTTGAGTTTAGGCTTAGATGTTTGATTATTTGATTCAACAAGTTAGGATTAAAATTATATAAGAAAGTTTGATTAAATGCTCAATAATTTAGAGTCTAGCAATAATATCTTAGATTTAGGGTTTATTAAGACCAACTATTTGAGAAAAGGGGGCTATGGGTTTGCTAGACCATTTTTGGGTGATTACATTTGCCCCTCTTTGACTATTGTGTGATTGATCTGGGAACACATTGGGTCAAAGAAAATTTGAAGTTTAATTGAATCTAAAAATAGCTTGATGTGAAGTGATGAAACTATCTCACAGATAGGAACCAAATCCGAACTTGATTGAATGAAGATTGATTGGAGATTTTGAAGATATCAGCTCTAGACTTAATTGAGCGAAGACTGATAAAGAGGTCAGCTCCGAACATGATTGAGAGAAGACTGACAAGGAGATCTGAAGACATCAGCTTTGGGATTGATTGAGCGAAGACTAATAGAAGAGTTAGAGCATCCAGTTTGATGTGAAGTGATGAAACTAAATGTCCTTCCTCCAAGAATGACGAATCAACCTGATGTGGTGCGATGAGACTTATTGCCATTTGATTGATTGATTGGGATAATTGACTTGATATGGGTCTTGATGAAGCCAATTACCAGATTGAGAGGAGTTATCAAATTGATATGGTGTGGTGAACCTGATATGCCCCTAGAGATTCAAATTTGATGCACAGTGATGAGAATCACTTGATTGGTTCTTGATTTGAGTCAGGGACTGATGCCCCTAGATTGAACTTGTTGATGTGAATCAAATTGTTGATATAGTGACACTGCCCCCCAAGAACCAAATTGAAAGAAGGGGAGGCACAAGCCTGATAGATCAAAAAGTATTGAGAAATGTGAGAGACGAGCCTATTTGAGGTCTTGTTGACCAAGTTTTACCAAAATTGACTTAAGTTGACTTTTGGATTATAGAGGGAAATGCACAAGAAATTTGATCAAAAGGAATCTCGAATCAAAATCCTGAGGAAAGTGTCAGCAATCATCTACATTTGTGAATATTAGGTTAATTTGCATTTTTGAGGATCAAAACATCATCAAATTTTGATTTCGGTTCTGAAAATATATTGAGAGCAGTCTGATTAGCCAAGGGTGTGTTTTTTATATCCATAGGAGTATTTTGAAATTGTCATGCTCTTGCTCTTGTTACTGATTATTTGCACGCAAATAGATAACCTCAAGGAGATGAAATGTAGTTGATTGCGTCAACAAAGGATTAGAGGAGCAATTGGTTAAAGGAATAGCTTCAACTTTTAGATTATCTGATGGAGTGCACCCTAAAATGGTCACCTAGACTATGGGCCCCATTTATCATTTTATCAATTTATCAAAATTCTTGAATCAATGCTTTGCAACATTTTCAATTCAAATCATTTTCTTTGATCAAATCGTAATTAATTTAATTATTTCATTATTTCCTAAGGTTTGATCATTTCATCAATAATCTTATTTAATTAAAAGAAAACATCCCTTTTAATTAAATAAAATAATCTTATTTAATTAAAATAAATCTTTTAATTAAATAATTTTATCTTATTTAATTAATTTCCCTCTTTTAATTAAATAATCTTATCTTATTTAATTAAAATAAAATTCATCTTTTAAATAAATAAAATCCCCACTTAAAGCTCTCTTTTTGATAAAAAAAGAAATAAATCAAATAAAAAATAAATAAAAATCCTTTTTTCTCTACATCTTCCTAAGTGGTGGGCTTTTTTTGCCTCTTAATCATAGCCCTTTGATCTTGCTTTTTGAAGATTTAAAGCACATGGATCAACCAAGATTTAATCTCTACCATTGCTTTATTTTCCTTTTTGTACCTCTTAATCTCCACCATCCATTGCTCTTTATAAGGAAGCCTCTCCTTCTCATTTGCATAATTATGATAATAAAAAAATACACACATTCTTTAGTTTATTGTTATGCTGTAGGATTGGAGAGCAATTTTGGAGGAGAATTTGAGCACTTGAGCTTGGATATTGCAATTTCTCTCTTCTTGTCTTCTTCTCTCATGCATTCATGGCAATTCTTTTAGATTAATTTTGATTTGCATTTTAGATTGAACTCATATTTTCTTTCATAGATTAATTTTGCATTCGTATTTCCTTTCATAGAATAATCATGCATTTTATCATATAGATTAATTCCATTATCATATAGACAAAATCATGCATTATCATATAGAATCTCTCATTTTATGGTGTACTTGTAGGGGCACAAACTAGGTCAATCTGAGGGCCTCCATCACACACCTTTTCACTCCATGAATAGAGAGCTATGAGTCACCATTTGAGACCTCATTCTTGAGTGATCTTGGATATAATGATTCATAGAAGTGTGACACATTTTTAGCACACATTTTTGGCGCCCACCGTGGGGCAGAACATCCATTTCTATCATCACATTTGAATATTTCTTCTATCTTCTGTCTATTATTTTCTCAGTATTTTTAAATCTTTCATTTTGAGCCAAATCTGACCCTACCATCGCGTTTGGATCGTCATTTCGGATGAAAATGACTATAAACTTGCCCATATTTGACGAAAGTCAAATCTGTGGCAAATATTTTTGCCCAAACAAACTTGCACGAAAATCAAGGTAGATTTTGGATCATCTCTACACGCAGCCCGAGGCAGATTTTCAAAAAAAAATCTAAAAAAATCTTTAAAAAATAAAAAATCAAATTTTTTTTACTATGATAAATTTGACGGCCATATGACCGTCAAAATCTGGGCCTTCTATGACGGCCCCCAGCCCATCAAATTTAAGCTCGTAGTCTACTGACGTCAGCAGGGTTTGAAAAGTCTTTGCCTTCACCATTGGAGTTTTTGAAATTGCAATCTAACTTCAAACGATCATATCTTGCTCATTTTAGGTCCAAATTGAGTGCAATTTTTTTTTATTTTGGGTAGAATTG
>MU223150.1:2221895-2236586 GCA_018584345.1 Thuja plicata
CAAGGGTGAATGGGTTGGGATAGGTTCAAACCCAGAGTCAAAGTGGTTGAAGTGGGTTAGGTTGGGGTTTAGAGGAATATTAATGAAATGAATAAAAATTATTTAATTCATTCAAAAATAGGAATATCAATTATTTAAGCTTTTTATTGCTTTTTAATAATTAAGAGGACTATAGCCAATTAAATTAAATTAATTAGGCTAGGGGATTGGTTCCTTTTGCAAGTGAGAAATTGATTTAGGACTTTATTTAATTCCTAGTAAATTAATCATTTTAGCCATGTTTTTGATTGATTATTTGATTTGGCTAGAAGTAATTAATTTAGTGATTTGATCATCGTAGGAGATTAAATTGATTTCAAAGGAATTATGCCAAGCAGTAACAAGGTCATTTGGACATAATTGGGGGTATGATCACACTTAGGGAAAATATGGTCTATATTCAGAGAAGACCAAATCTAGGTGGTTACATTTGCCCCTCTTTGAATTGATGTGTGAGTAATGCATTGATTCAAAGAAAGTTTTTGATTTTGACTTCAGAAAGATTAAGAATTTTTCTCATGATCAAATGAAATGTTTGATGAGATTAGTCTCGCACTTGATTGAAATAAACTGATAGAATTGACTTTGAACTTGGTTGTTGTCCAAAGGTCAATAAAAGATCTTAAAGATACCAATCCTGAACTTGGTTTTTGTCCAAAGATTGATAATACTGATTCCGAAATTGGTTGTCATCCAAAAGTTAGTAAGAAGCTGCCAAGAGCTTAGTAAGAATCTTTTAAAATGAGGAAACACCAAATATCCAACTTATGAGAACCAAAGCTTTCTATCCAATAGTTTCGACGTAGTCAAGGAAACTGTCATGCCCCTAGTTGTTTGATAACGAAGTCATTTTTGATGTTGTTTCGAGCAAAAATTTGATTGATAATAGTGTGATCATGCTCCCTCGGGAACAAAATTGAAGAAATGAAATCCCTCTATTGAAATGATATATCACTTGTAGGAACGGGTAGAACAAGAAAGAACGAAGTAGAAGAAGTGTAAAAGGTGGTGTGTTTTAAGAGGAAACACACGAGAAATAATTTAATTATGTGAAAATGTGAGTGGAGACTGATAAAATGATGTCAGACAAAGATTTATGATGAAATGTGCAATTTGACAGATTTTTAGAACAAATGGAGCAAATCTGCATTTTCAGGAGCTGTCGTAAAAATGTTACTATACTGCATAAAATACCTTAGGCACCTTTGAACTGGTTCTTGATTGATCAAAAAGAGAACAAAAATGGAGTTTTAGTTGCCTAGGAGGAGTTTTGAAACTCCTACATAGCTCAAAAGACCAATATATATCTCAAAAATTACCATTTTACTATTCATTTTCACTCTTACCTATAGTAAATTTGAGAGCTCTGCAAAGAAGATGGTGGTCCCAGTTAGGAAACATCGTTTCAAGCTCAACCATCATCATTAATGCCCGACCGATTATGCACCTCTAGTAAGTACTCGAAAAACTATCCTGTGAATTTTGCAAATTTGAATTTTATGCATTTTTACAGCTTTTACAACCCTTTCAATTATGGGTCGCATCCAGGATTCTGAATCACACCCTATCAAATCCATGTCGCATCCCATTTTTATGGGATCGAGTCCTGATTTCCCAAATTTTTGAGTTGTATCCAGGATTTCTTGGATCACATCTGGTAACCTTGTTTTAGCTTAGTTTTAAAGCTGAATTTTGGTCTGTGTCATTTCCTGTCCCTTTAGAGTCATACCCCATTTTTGCGGTCACATTTGGGATTTTGGGATCGCACCCAGTATTCGCCGTCAGATACTATTTTTCCAAGATCACATCCGACAAAAGAGATCGCACCCTACCTTTCCAGGATCGCATCTCATTTTTGGGTGTAGAAACTTATCCATTTTGACCTGTTTATCTACTGCGGACCCTAAATAATTTAGTTGATCATGTGTCTGCATCTTTGTTGTAGATAGAACACTGATTTATCTTTTTATGTGCCAAACAGGTGTATTTTGAGGTAGTTGATTTCCGGGGTACATATCCAGGTCATGTGCTTTCCTTGTCCAGAATTTT
Source organism: Thuja plicata (assembly GCA_018584345.1). Lineage (NCBI taxonomy): Eukaryota > Viridiplantae > Streptophyta > Pinopsida > Cupressales > Cupressaceae > Thuja > Thuja plicata. Next base: position 2,223,984 of record MU223150.1, read on the forward strand.
ATCAGATGATGAGTAGGAGATAGTGATCCACTATGGATTATGATCCTTGATTGGTTTACCTGATATAGGGGTAAATCGAGGGTTGTTGAATTCTCTTGCTGAGGGATGGAACTCAGAGCACAACACCTTCCATCTCATGACCAGGGAGATTACAGTTACTCCTAAGGATGTATGATGTATACTGCGTGTTCCCATTATGGGTCGTGAGGTGCGCTTTGAGGTGACTTCTATCGTGGCGATTGGTGTAGCTCGTCATTATTTCCAAGATGATACCATTGATTGAAGATACCTTTCTTGGGACTACATGTGCGATCATTATGATTGATTATCTATATATTTAGCAAGCTTGATTGGTGGCATCTTGATGCCAGACATAGGACAACACGGGTTCCTCGTCAGATGGGTAGACATGTTGGAGTAGATGGTCATCCATAGATGGATATTCACATGGGGCAGCTGATTCCTAGCCCATATGTACCGCAAGATGATTCCTAGCCGATATGGGCCTAGGAGCACATCCCAGTGACACGACCCATAGTAGATAGGCAGTGGGCACCCAAGTACCCTTATGTATATATGTACATAGGTCTTATTCAGCAACCCCATTTGGGCAAGGTAGAGAACTGGAGGAGACTTTATGATGATATGAGAGAGGTCATATGGCGACCATAGTTAGACTGTGAGGAGTGGACCTCAGATGCCAGACAAGTTCCATTTTTGTTTCAGAGCAAGTACCTGATCAGGAGGACCAGGTATATTATAGAGCATTTTATGTACACCCGAGTCTTGAGATAGTATGGCTGATGACAGGGTAGGACACATGACATCACTGTATATGCCCAGATCCGTGATGAGGCACCATTGTGGGGTGCCCAGCTGAGTTATGAGACTGCTCACCAAGAGATTAGAGATATGGTCAGAGTAGATTGGGATCTCCATCTTGATGTTGCAGATGCAGGCTTCTCATATGGATATACATCAGAGATGCTTCAACATCCAATTCCTTGATTCATAGTGCCTGAGGAGGTCGTTCCTCGTATAGAGGAGCCGATAGATTATGATCTAGATGATCGTCCTGCCAGAGGGAGAGGAGGAGCCCAGAGAGACAGAGGTGTTGGTAGACATGGAGGGAGGGATGGAGGCAGAGATGGAGGTAGAAATGGGAGTCATCCTCCTCCAGATGAGGGGGACGACGGTGGAGATGAAAAGGGTGGTGGTGTCATGGGTGGCCATGCAGATGTGGCCAGTGGTAGTGGAGAGGGTCAACATACCTGATTCAGATTTGTTGCTCCTCAAATAGATCTAGGTCCTTTATTGACAGGAGAGAAGCAGAGACAATAGAGGCAGCAACAACAGAGGCATCCTGATAGATCACAAGATAGAGTTTTAGGATAGGTTTCCGGCAGGGATGGAGATCCTTTATCCTAGTGTGAGTGGGAGAGAGAGTAGTTGAGGGCACATATCACAGCTTTCAAGGCCAGGCTTACTGCAGCTAAGTCCAGGATTGCTATATTAGATGCATTGCTCATAGATAGGGATAGAAAGCTAGATCACCTTAGGGTAGAGTGGGATAGGTAGGGTGATATTCTTAGAGAAAAGATAGATGCACATGCTTGGATAGCCACCCACCAGGGACAAAGAGCATCTTATTACTTTTCTTTATACCATGCTGCAGTTCCAGAGGGCTAGAGAGCACTGTATTATTCATGGGTCACCCAATAGTCAGAGGGGGCCATGCCTCCTCCACCGCTATTTGTACCACCTCCTCCTCCTCCTCCAGATTAGGGAGAGGGGCGAAGCTAGAGTTGATACATATCTTTTTATACTATTTTGTGAGATCATTTTGTATATCCAGAGCCCTGTGAGGCCATTCTTTTGTCCTATTAACACTTTGATATATGTATATCTGATTCATCTGTGTACTCTAATACTCTTTGTGTAGACTTGTGCCATTTTGTTTAATTTGTACCATGTTTTGAGATATATATATGATGTAGCGTTTTTTGATTCTGACATGTGTCATGCGTTCCATATGCTTTGATAGATTTGTTTGCACATGTGACTGTATCTTGGTCTTATGATGAGTTCACTTAGATGATGACATCATTTATGCATTTGGATTTATCACTGATATAAATATGTTGCAAAAGTGACTATGTGAATATGCAAATGGATGTTTTTGAGTTTTTATTATGCAAGTAAAATGTATGGATGCACTTAGGATGTAGAAATAAAATGCACAAATGCTTTGTTGTTGTATTTTCTTTCTGTTTCATTTTATGAATGCAAAATGTATGCTATGGATGTGAAATGATATAAATATCAATAATGGATGTAATTAAATTGGATTTAGAAGAAAATAGAAATCATTTTTGAGCCCAAATTTCCTTATGCTTTTACTTCTTTCACAAATGCATCATGAAATCTCTAAATGCAGCTATATGCAGACTCTTACGACTTGTCACTGATTGGTAGATATTGGACATGTTTATCATCATTGGGCGCTTTTCAAAATGGATACCACCTAATAGTACAACCATCACTAATACCCACTGATATTATGACAGTATGAATACTATATTTATTGAAATGTTGGAAATAGACTTAGGCATCAAGGCATAGAAGCCAGGATAACAAAATAGTCACCTTCCTTTTATTATACCATAATCTATGTAAGGCAAGATATTGGACCCGCAATGACCTTGAAAATTCATATCCTTGGGTACAATATGCTTTGTATACCTTAGTGAGAATTTGAGTTAGAAGAAATACAAGGAAATTGTTTCAAACTTACCGTAGTTTACACATAACCAAGATCGAGATATATGCGGTTATCCACTCAGAGTGGCAGCTCTTACCATAAACATCCAAGTTAGGTGAAATTTATAGGACCATTTTGAACAATCACCATACATAGAAAACCAAGAAAATGTTATGCCCCCTATCCTTGCGACTCTTTGTCTTTGCGCAGACGTCATGGAGAAACTCATAAGACATAACAACTATCAATTATGAATCAATCAAATAAAATTCATAACTGCTTAGACGACCCTAGTGAAAAACATCATGGGTTTATAAAAGATTCATAATCAAACCAAGATCAAACTGTGTTTAGGTAGTATTAAGAAATACTATTGATTCATTTTTCAAGTGCAGTAGAGATTCAACAATCAAAAGTTTGGAATTCAAGCAATATGTGTTCCATGTCTGTGTATAACCTTCTTCTTGTTTGCAATCCAGTGTAGGTGTTAAGAACATCATTCATGTTAGTACAATTTTCATGCCATCCTTGTTTCATGAGAGTGATATTTTAGTGAAAACATTGAGTATCATTGTGCCACAAGACAAAAAATCCTATGATGACCTAGCAGACACTACCTACAATGCTAGAAAAAGATGCCCTCAGTGCATAATGACTTGATCCTAAAACAAAAATACAGACAAATCCCAAGCAAGGATAAGATTTTCTTAAGGAAATGAAGTCAACACTTAGCATACGTGTAATAGTGAAGGCTTAGTATAAGCAATGCATTGATAGATGGAGCATAGAATACAAGTGACACCTGATTGCCAGGTTTTCACCACTCGGCAAAACCTTTTATTCTTTTTGCTACCAAGATGCCTGTTTTACTAGGTTGTCATCAAGGCACTTTTCTATTTTTCAATTTTATTTTATTTTTTCTTTTTTTGAATGTTTTTGTAGTATCAAGGTGCCTGTTTGCTAGGTTTTCACCAAGGATACCTTTCTTCAGGAAATTTTCTACTGTTTTTGGATTTTTCTCTAGGATCAATTTTTTGAATGTTTTTGGTGTTTTCTGAGTTTTTAACTGTACAGGCTCTACTAGCCAAACATAAAGCATAGAACCACTTCAAATGTAGAGTATTGATAGGATCTGGAAGGAAATCTCCCTCAGGTGTAGCTAGTTGATAAGATCCAGACCCAAAAGTAGCAGTGATAACATAAGGTCCCAGCCAGTTAGGTTAAAATTTTCCCTTCTGCTCTCTGTTGGATTGGTTCTTAGGATTCTCCTTTAGGGAGAGATCCCCCACTTGAAATTGGCATGGTTTAACCTTTTTATTGTACCCTTTGGACATTTGTGTTTGGTACATCTTCAGATGATCGAACGCTTGTTGCCTGCGCTCATCAAGTAGGTCTGAAGAATTCATCAGTAACAAGGCCTTGTATAGATACCCACAAAGATGGGATTTCAACCTCAATAGGTAGTACTACTTCAGTGCCATAGACTAGGGCAAATGGTGTGGCTCCAGTTGGTGTTCTGATGCTTGTTTTGTAGGCCCATAGTGCCAGATTCAGTTGTAAATGCTAGTCTCTGCCAGACTTACTCACAATTCTGTGTAGGATCTTGAGAATATGTTTATTAGATGCCTTAGCCTGTCCATTACCTTGAGGGTAATATATTGAGGAGAAGTGTTGAGTGATGTGGAACGGTTCACAAAGGTCATCAATGTCTTGATTTTTAAATTGGTCCCCATTGTTTGTTACAATTGAAGAGGGTATCCCATATCTACATATAATGTAGTTCCGAATGAACATAGCCACCTGTTTGCTAGTGGCTTTGATTAGTGGCATGACCTCAACCCACTTTATGAAATACTCAGTGGCTGTAATGATGAACTTGTATCCATTGGAAGAATTGGGATATATTTGTCCAACCAAGTCAAAGGCCCGTTGCTGAAATGGCCAATGTGTAATGAATAGTATAAGTTCTCTGGTAGGAGCATTGATGAGATTTCCATGTGTCTAGCATTTATGACATGTTTTGAAAAACTAAATAGCATCTTTTTCCATGGTAGGCCAGTAATAGTCTACTTTGAGCAGTATCTTTGCTAGTGAAAAACTGTTTGAATGTGATCCACATAAACCTTCGTGGACTTCTTTTAATGTGCAATCTAACTCTTTGAGTTCTAAACATCTAAGAAGCATATCATCGAGACCTCATCAATATAATTTATTATTTATGAGGACATAATGCGATGCTGTCCTAATCAAGGCTCTTTTTTTTGTTTCTTGATAGATTGTTGGGAATAGTTTGGTTAGTGAGGTAAGCAATGATATTAGCATACCGAGATTGGTCTGGGGTGTTCAAAGCACATATTACTTGGTATTCAGGGGTATCAAAGGTAGGATAGGATATTTCTTCCACCAAGAAGTCATAGTGGAATTTATGTTCCTCCAGTTGTAACATGGACACCAATGTAGGCATGACATCTGCAGCTTTGTTCTCTATTCTGGGTATCTCCTGGAATGTGATGAAGACAAAGCACTTCTTCAGTTCATCAACTAGTTGTTTGTAGGGTGTCAAATTTTCATCTTTCATCTGATAATCTCCATTGACTTGATTGATAATGAGCTGGGAGTCACCATACACGTGTAACTCTATAATCTTCCATTCCATGGCAAGCTTAAGACCATTTACCAATGATTCATATTCAGAAATGTTGTTCGTGCATGGAAACATCAATTTGTAAGATTTGGGTATCTTGTAGCCTTGAGGAGTTATGAACAGAACTCCTGCTCCAGAGCCTTGTTGTGTGAAAGAACCATCAAAGTACATCTTCCATGGGTACTCAGTTAGATGCATAATGGTCTCATAAGGAAATTCAATCCTTAAAGGCTCATCATCTTGAATTCATGAATCAGCTAGTTGATCTATGAGGACTTGTCCTTTAATAGCCCTCCTATCTACATACTCAATGTCAAATTCACTTAGAATGAGGACCCATTTTTCCAGATGTCCTGTTAATATTATTTTTCTTAAAAGGTATTTTAGAGGATTGATCTTAGCAATGTGCCGTACTATATGTGAGAGCATGTAGTGTCTCAATTTTTGTGATGCGAAGATGACTGCTAAGCACGCTTTCTCAATAATGCTATAATTGAGCTCATAGGAGACTAGTGTTCTAATGATGTAGTAGATAGCTCTTTCTTTCTTAGTTTACTCCTCTTGTGCACGCAACACTCCTAGTGATGTAGCTGTAGCTAAAATATATAGGAGTAATGGATTTCCATGAATAGGCACCATAAGAATAGGAGGAGTAGCTAGGTACCCTTTTAATTCCCTAAAGTTGGCTTCACAATATTCATCCCATTTGAAGGTGACCCCTTTATATAGCAATTTGTTAAAGGGTTGTGGTCTTTCAGCAAGTTGTGACATGAACCTCCTAATTGATTGAAGTCTCCCTTGTAATGTCCTCATTTGATTGATATTGCATGGAGGAGCCATCTCTAGAATAGCTTTGACCTTTGTAGGATCTACCTCAATTCCCTTCACTAAAACAATAAACCCTAAGAGCTTTCTTGATTGGACCCCAAAGACACATTTCTTTGGATTGAGCCTGAGTTGAAATTGCTCCATACGATCCAATATCTTTCTCAAGTCTGCAATATGAGTACTCCTTTCTTTGGATTTGGCCAAGGTGTCATCCACTTAATCTTCCATATTTTTATGCATCATATCATGGAATATAGTAGTCATTTCTCTTTGATATGTAGCATCGACATTTTTTAACCCAAATGGCATGAAGTTCCAGCAAAATGTTCTCCATGCGCATGTAAATGCGGTTTTCTCTTGATCCTCAGGGGTAATTTTTATCTGATTGTAGCCTGAGAAACCATCCATTAGTGAATACATTTGGTAGCGTGTTGTGAGGTTTATGATCATATCAATATTAGGAAGGGGGAAGTCATCCTTAGGAAATGCCTTGCTTAAGTCTCTAAAGTCTATACAGATCCTGATAGATTTATCAGATTTAGATACTGGGATCACATTGGAGATCCATCCTGCATAAGCAATGACTCTGATGAATCCAGCTTTCAACAATTTCTCTAGCTCTGCTTTTACTAGTAATGCAACATGAGGATGCATTTTTCTAAGTTTTTGTTTCACGATTTTGATCCCAGGAGCTATAGAAAAGTGGTGCATTATCAATTTAGGATCTAGTCTAGGCATATCTATATAAGACCATGAAAATTTGATCTTCTTCTCTTTCAAGAACTTGGTGAATTGTGTCTTTTCCTCTTCTGACAAAGATTGTGCTAGGTGGAATATTTGAGGAATTTCAGCTATGCCCAAATTAACTGGCTGCATTGGTTCTATCAGAACTGAAGACCTTTCTTGAAAGTGCTCAGGGAGGATATCAAGAATCTCATCCTTTGACACCTTTGAGAGGTTTTCACCATTGGATACATCTTTTGTTTTTACTATTTTAGGATCTGACACTTCCATAACGTGGTTTTCACCGCCAGTTCCCTTTTTCTTTTTATTCTTCAATTTTTGACTAAGAAACTTGATATCCTCCTATGACATGTTCACACTCCTTACATTGGTGGAAGAAGGGTAGGATTCACAAGTGTTGAGATAGAAAGCCAAAGTCTAGTCATTGGGAAAGTTGAGAGTAGGAGTAGGATCCGTACTAGTCTAATCAATTAGGTCTGGGTTTATCAAAGACAAAGAATCAGAATCTGGGAAGGACAACATCACATTAGCATCATGACTATTAACTAACATGACATGTCCTATTAAGTTAAGTTCTTTGATGTTTAGATCAATAAGAGTTAGATCGTAATTAAAAGGGTCATTGTTAGTTATATGCAGACCAAACTCTAGTGACTCATTGGTAGAAATTTCATCATCATCTCTTTGTAAAAGGAGGCTTCTTTCTTTTCACCTCTAAAGTTCTTCTAGACTTATGAGAACAACAGTCTCTCCATCAATAATCAGGGGAAGGAACTCTTCCTCCACTTCAGGAATATCACTATTGTTGAGAGTAGTGTTAGAATGTTTGTTAGGTGCTGATGGAGCCACAAACATGTGAATCACATCTATTTCAATGTCCTCTTTGGTGACAAAGAGCTCATCCCATCCATAATCATGAGAGTCCATTACTTCGGCATCAGGATTGTTTAAGAATTCTACAAGAGTGATCTGGTGTACTCGGTTAGCCGCCTATGGATCAAAGTGTGGTAAATCAAGGATATGTGTGATTGTGACTAACTGCCCCCAGTTAGGATGTGAATCCTATTTTTGGGGTGTGCTCTCTATAGCCGTTGCTATCAATGGTGTCTCTGGACTATCTATTGTTGTGTCTCCTACCTCTTGAATGGGAGGTTGTGCTAACAAAGGTATGTGAATATCTTGTGGTACCTCAAAGCTTGGTACATAGCACTCTCCTTGATAGTTGGGATTCTCTATGCCAACATGTAATAATCTTTCATAGGACCATGGGTCTAGTTCTATCTCCTTTGTTTCATCACTCCTTTTGTCAGAGATCAGACTATCTTTTGAAGTAGGTTTGTCGGTTTCAGTATTAAAACCTAGTCTTGTTTTATCTCTGGTATTCCTAAACTCCATGTGTACAGGTTCAATAAGTCCTCTTCCTATGTCACTTAGAGGTCCTTTTCCTTTGTATCCCATTTTATTGAGGAGATCATATCCTTTACCATACTGTTCTAGGGATATTTCTACATTTTTGACCTCAACTTCCTTTGGTTCTCCTTTGTAAAGCCAATCCAAGACTTCTCGTTCTTCTGTGTTATCTAAAGAAGATGTGGATGCCTTTACCATGCCAGTTGCTTTGTGTATTTCTGGCTCCTTAGATGCAGTAGGTGTGAATTTTGAGGAAGGTTTTCCATAGGATCTTGGTGACACCAGAATTTCTATCAGTGACAGAGTCAGGTCTAGCTTGTATTCTCCCATACCTGTTTCTTCAAGTTTTAAAGTGCACATGTTACCTGCGACAAAACACTTCAATAGATCATTATATTAGTGGAAAACATGGTTAGATGAGCATATAAATCACTAAAATTAACCTATTGCTTTCTAACTAAGAAGAGTATGATAAACAACATAACAACCCTCAGATTATGCTACTATCAGTGACATATATGACTTAGCATGAAATATTTGAGTTAAAACAAACTATTTAATCATTAATCATGCATATTATCTCTAAAAATGAACATTATAACCATGCGTGATAATGAAAATATGAAGTTAAATGAAACTATCTAAATCCTAATAGCATAACAATGCATTTTCAATCTATATTATGGGCTTCTTTGTGCTAAAAAACCCCTTCTATTTATAGAAGAAATGAGGAGAGAGAGGGGGACAAGGTTCATTAATGGAGTTGAAAAACTCATTAATGAGTTGTAAGAGAAATAAATAACAAAGACATTAATGAGGGATGGGCTTAAGGAATCTCCATTAATGAGGCATTAATGAGAGCTTTTAAGAAGCATGGGAAGGGTGTAAGGCCATACTTGACAAGTTGGTCCTTAGAGGAAGTCAAGCTTGAGAAAGTTGACTTTCTCAAGTGGGTTGAGTTCTTAATCACTCCTTAATGGAATGTGACAACATTAGGAGGTGGGTTAGGATAGAATTAGGATTAGGATTAGATTTAGCAAGGGTGAATGGGTTGGGTTAGGTTCAAACCCAGAGTCAAAGTGGTTGAAGTGGGTTAGGTTGGGGTTTAGAGGAATATTAATGAAATGAATAAAACTTATTTAATTCATTCAAAAATAGGAATATCAATTATTTAAGCTTTTTATTGCTTTTTAATAATTAAGAGAACTATAGCCAATTTAATTAAATTAATTAGGCTAGGGGATTGGTTCCTTTTGCAAGTGAGCAATTGATTTAGGACTTTATTTAACTCCTAGTAAATTAATCATTTAGCCATGTTTTTGACTGATTATTTGATTTGGCTAGAAGTAATTAATTTAGTGATTTGATCATCTTAGGAGATTAAATTGATTTCGAAGGACTTATGCCAAGTAGTAACAAGGTCATTTGGACATAATTGGGGCTATGATCACACTTAGGGAAAATAAGGTCTATAGTTGGAGCAGACCAAATCTAGGTGGTTACAACAGTGCATATACGCTCTGATGTCTTCAACGAGTAAAACGCTAGCTGGTATACTGGAGAATGCACCATAGTTGTCAGGTTGTGAAGCAACCTTGGGATAGATATTTTAATGAGGTTCTTCACATGTGGTATTATTGATTAGATTAACCTTTTTCTTCTTTGCATTCTTATTCTTGGAGGTTCTTGAAGTAGTTGCCATCATTTCAGAATTTAGGGATTTTTCCCATAAAAGAAAATGGAGTTCTTGGTGAATGTTGTTACTTACTTCAACCTTCTGTGACTGTTGGGAATCTTTCTGAGTGTTGTGAACAGGGTTGAAGTTTCTCTATAATCTGGTCACTTTGTGCTCTAGTTTCTCTCTACTTCTTTGCTCAAATCACTTTGTGAACAACGAGTTCTTTCGTCGACTATTTATAGACTTTTTTCCCTAAATCATGTCAAAAATGCTCACCCACTTCTCGGTGTTTGAAGACGGAGTCATTGGGTAGCATACACAATGCATGTTCGATGAGAATGTGATGCTTTTCCTAGGTATCAACTCATTTGACTGTTTACCGATGGATCTCGGTATATGGCGAAGACAATATTGTCCTTTTACATGATTACCGATGGATCTCAGTTTTGTTGGAGATTTGATTCTGAACAGTTGATTGATTGTATGTTTGTCATTGACGACAACATATAATACACAATAGTACTTCTGTATGTACTTATCCATATGATAACATGAAGACTTGTGTGGATAGATACATGTTGTTGACATGTTTATTATGCTATGTTCATACACGCAGACCCAGATATGATGTTTCAGTAAAGATATGTAATTCTATTATTGACGGTTACAGTTTTGGAGGAATAACGGTTTAAGGCTGACGTATGTAACATGTTTGTTGAGTTGCGCCTATCTTCAGGATATGTGTGTGTATATTCATGATGAGTTATGAGTTTTTGATATTAATCTAAAGGTGCCAAATGTATTTCAAGAATATTGCAAAGTTATGGTTAAATTGGTGAAGCCAACTTAGTGAAGTGATGCGTCTATTCAGTTTATACTTGTGCGGTTGTAATTATGCTTGTGCACTTAGTAGAGATGACAAGGATGTTATGAAGAGTTTTCTAACAGGTCCCATGATCTCATACTTGGTGTATGTACTTATAGAAGGTCATTTGTGATAAGAAGAGTTGCGAAAGATAGAGATAAGAAAAGCAGAGCAGAGTGTTAAAGTAGCAGAGCTATATTTATCATATGTTGATAATATAGATATTGAAGTAGAAGCCTTAATAATAAAAATAAGATTTTTGTAGTGCTTTACAAGAGGTTAAAGCATTGGCGCACAAAAGGAACTGATCAGACAAGCAGTCTCACAAGCAGCAGTTCATCTTGTTGATACAGTGTGTATCAAATATCCAGAAGATTGTAGCCTTCACCACTTGGACAATGATTCCACCACCCCTAACAGGGTTATTATAAAAGACTCCTAACAGGGTCAGACCCTTAACCAGGTCACTATACTACTACATTGTAATGAAAAACTCCTAATAGGGTTGAAATATCTTTTAACAAGGATTATTATAAACAGTATAGTTCTTTGTGGTTAATAATTGCCACTGGGGTTTTTACCATTTGGTTTCCCTATAAGAAAATTGTGTGTTGTGTAATGTGTGCATTTACTTTGTATCAATCTGGATTAATAAGTATAAGAAAAAGATAAAGTTGCTGATAACTGATTCACCCCCCCTCTCAGTTATCCCTGAAGTATTCTAACAATTGGTATCAGAGCCAAGTGCCTTGGAGAGAAAGCCTAATAGCTTAAGGTAGATCAGATGGCATACTTCAGAAAAAAGAGTCCTAAGTTTGATGGAGAGAACTATCTAGATTGGAAGAACAAAATGATAACACATCTACAATGTGCTGGCTTTGAGATCTTTGAGATTGCTACACAAGAAGTTGATATTCCATCTTTAAAAGACCTTGCAAAGGATGATGCTACTAATAGACAAAAGGAAACATTTACCAATAATGCTATTGCCAAAGAATCCCTAATCATTGCCTTATCTGATAGTGAATTTTTGGAAATCAAGAAGATTGACAAAGCATATACCATATGGAAGTATTTAGAAGACATGTTTGAAGGAGATGTTCAAGCAAAGAATGCATGCAAGAAGACATGGAAGAAGAAATACAACATCCTTGAGATGTTGCCTAAAGAGAACATTAGAGCTTACAATCAAAGGATAAATGAAGCAGTATCCAGAATTAGGAACAATGGTGGTGAAATATCAGAAGAAGATATAATGGATAATTTGTTAACTAATTTGACATCAAACTATGAAAACAAGATCAGTATTCTAGAAGAAACTATGCAATTCTCACAAAAATTCAAGAGAGAGACTCTAATCAGCAAAATCTTTGCATTTGAGATATCAAGATTGAAAACTGAACCTAAAAGTGAAACAACCTTCAAAGCCATAGCTCATGGTAAGAAATTCTTACACACCTCCAGTCAAAATGAGAAAGAAGAAGTTGATGAAGAACTTGAAGAAATCATAGCTATGATTGCTAGAAGAGAGAAAAAAGGAAAAGGTAAATATGAAGGACAACTTCCATTCAAGTGTTTTTCATGTAATAAGATTGGTCACTTTGCATCTAAGTGTCCCACAAGAGTCAAGAAGTTCAAATCTGATTACAAACCTAAATATAGGAAGGAATGTT
>MU223150.1:2245126-2298894 GCA_018584345.1 Thuja plicata
GTACTTATAGAAGGTCATTTGTGATAAGAAGAGTTGCGAAAGCTAGAGATAAGAAAAGCAGAGCAGAGTGTTAAAGCAGCAGAGCTATATTTATCATATGTTGATAATATAGATATTGAAGTAGAAGACTTCAAAATATAGATAAGATTGTTGTAGTGCTTTACAAGAGGTTAAAGCATCAACACACAAAAGGAACTGATCAGACAAGCAGTGTCATAAGCAGCAGTTCATCTTGTTGATACAGTGTGTATCAAATATCCAGAAGGTTGTAGCCTTCACCACTTGGATAGTGAGTCCTTGGACAGTGAGTCCACCACCCCTAACAAGGTTATTATAAAAGACTCCTAATAGGGTCAGACCCATAACCAGGTCACTATACTACTGCATTGTAATGAACAACTCCTAACAGGGTTGAAAGATCTTTTAACAGGGATTACTATAAATAGTATAGTTCTTTGTGGGTACTAATTCCCACTGGGGTTTTTACCATTTGGTTTCCCCGTAATCAAATTGTGTGTTGTGTAATGTGTGCATTTACTTTGTATCAATTTGGATTAATAAGTATAAGAAAAAGATAAAGTTGCTGATAACTGATTCACCCCCCCCTCTCAGTTATCCCTGAAGTATTCTAACAGGTTTACACTAGCGACTTAGATTTTTATGCGTTGACCAACGATGCTTGGTAAATATTGACAACTTAGCTTTGTATGTGCACTGATTATTTTTGGTAAGCATTGATTGATGAGATTGAATTCACATAATCATAACAAGTAATACCATAGTGCATCTTTAATCATGCTATTTTGGAATTTCATCAATGTATAATGGAACTGATGCAAAATATAACTTGGTATAATGTAGTTCCATACTTACTTGTTCTGCTTAGGTGGGGGTGGTGATGTCACTAGATCCATTGGATAAGGTGTTACCAATTGCATTGCTCGGTCTAGCTTCATCAATGTTTGTAGCTTTCCTCCACATTTTGTTTCTCATCTTCTTAATGTCTTCAATGTTGTTTCCATTGGCAAAGGTGCTTGTCTCTGTCACTCAGTCTCTGCAGTATTTTCTTAGACGACCAACTTTATGACAGTGTAGACATGTCATTTAGGGGTTAGTCCAACTCCTATACTTTCTCATCCATTATCTTCTGCAATTTTCAGCTATGTGTCCAAATCTTCCACATGATGTGTAGTTTGCCCATGTATTGTAATTCCAAACATATGAGTTACCAACTCTTTTTGGTTGATAGGTAGTTTCATTTTCTTTAGGCTTCCATGCTTGCCTTTTCTTCTTCCTGCATTCAAGAGATGTGTGCCCATGCATTTTGCAAGTAGGATAGTATTTTTCCATGTAGGTTTCCTTCTTTGGTTGTTTCACCTCAGATTTACATTCATATTTGTTATGTCCTTTCTTGTTACATTTATAACAAATTCCTATGAATGAAGGTGTAGATTTAGGAATACCTTTTATTTTTCTCCTGTAGACATTTGATGTGTGGTTTGGTTTTCCACAGTGATTGCATGATTGCTTTCTTGGTCTTGGATTTGCATAGACATTATTTGGATCAACTTGGTTTGGTGATTCTTCATTCTCGGTATACCCTAGTCTGGTATTGTTGTCAACTCTTCTTTGACCATCCAAAAAATCATCCATCCTTTTGGTGCTTTCTTCAGCTCTCTTGATCATGTCATTATGTTGTTGCTAAATTCTCACTTCATGCTTCAATTTTTCATTTTCTTCTCTTAGCTCACCGATAGATTCTATTCTTTCAATGAGTTCTATGTTCATTCTATTTTCCTTCTGACTCATAAGAATAATCTGATTGGTGATCTCATGAAGGTTTTCTTTAAGTCTTTGTATTTATGACTCTTTTTCTTGTAGCTTTTCAGTAATCTTGCTCCTGTCATCAATAACTAGTGTTCTTTCTTGCTCAGCTTGTCTAGCATTGTTCATGACATCAATCATTCTTACCATCTATGTCTCTTGACTAATTTGCAGAGATTTCACTTGTCTAGCTAGATGTTGATTGATTTCATTTAGACTTGTGATGCTTTCTTCAGATGCGTCTGATGCTTTGCTAGATGCAGATCCTGAAGACTCTAATAGATCTGGTATCTCTTCCTCATGATAGTATATTTTATTACAATGAGATATCATAATCTTTCTTTTATCTAGCAACTGTCTCATCTTGATTCTAGCTTATTTATATTGTTCATAGAAGATTTTTATCTCTAACTTATGATTCTCAATATTTTTGTCTAGCTTGTACCTTTCCATTATATGATCTTTTCTCTTAAGTCTTTAAAGTTTTCCAATTAAGATATCTAGCTCTGATACCAATTGTTGGAAATAATGGAATGGTGTACTAAGAGGGGAGGGGTGAATCATTACCCTCACAACTTTGATCAATTAACCTTTATCCTTTTATGTAATTAATTGTATTACCATTCATATCTTATATTCTATCTTTGTGTATGTATCATCAATTAATAAACTAATAAGCATGTAAAACATTCATAGAAACATTTATGAAATGTATAGATACATGACACAATATTTGTTAACGTAGAAAACCCCTGTTAGAAGGTAAAAACTGTGGTGGGGATGAAACCCACAAAGGTTCAATATCTGAAGAATGGAAGTGGCTGGTTAAGGCTTACAATTTGATCACTTTTGATGATCTACCCTATTAGGAGTATTATTTGGAGACTGGTTAAGGTCTATTGTTTTAAGAGCTTTAGCAACACTTTTTAGTGTGCACTGGGTTAAGAGATTTACATAAGGATTGTTATATCCACCGTTCTTGAAAGGATTTCTTCTATTTTCTAAACTTGTTAGAATCTAGAAAAAAATATTCAATGACCAGAGTGTATGCAATCTACCATTGCTGATTAAAAATCAATTAAAGATTACAAGTATAATGTATCACCTAATGTGATTGATCAATACCTCTATTGCTCAGTAACCTTGAATCTGGTTCTTGATAACCTAATTCATCTTTTTTTGTTCTTGCTTGAAACTCTTAGTCTGATCCATAGATGTGCTCTTTGGCTATTATCTTCCTCACATCCATCTTGAAATAATTTATTACACATCTATTTATACAATAGATTGACCTATTTTAGTTTTACATATTACAAAGATAACTCTATGATCAAAGGTTTACAACTTGACCTTAATCTCCTAGTTTGCATGTTTTCAATCAGTTAGACTGATTAAAATAATTACAATTACAATGCTTGTCCCTCAAGAAAGGGTTTTAAATCAAATCAAAATGCTAAATATAAAACATAAGTTTTTTTATCTGACGTGGAAGTCAGATCCACATTTCTTGGGATTTTACTGACTTTCAGTGTCTGATGCTCGGGTTGCTCTGTAGTCAGTTTGTTAGTGTTCCTTCAATGAATTGTCTGTCTGGTTCCCTTCCTCTATCGAGTTCCTCTACTTTTCTTCTCTGTCATTTTGCACTTCAACATTTTTGGGTTGAACTATGCAAACTGTATCGGGTTACTCTTATGATCTATTTTTTTGGGTTTCTCTTCTCTTAACACTTTTTGATGACCTTAGTTATCTGTACTTTTGGTTTGTGCTGAAAGTATTTCTTTTGGTGTAGGTGTAACTGATGGTTCATAAATTGTTTTCCCTTTGCATATACTAATGGAAAACTAATGTCTTCAAATCAAAAATCAAATAAAAGTAAATAAAAATTACCTTGGTAAAAACTCGATAAACATGCACCTTGATAGAAAAAGTAAAGAGAAATCAATATGTCCTATGGTGAAAACCAATTCTTGTGGCACCTTGGACAAGTACCATGATGAAAACCTAGAAAATTTGCGTCATACGTAATTCCTTGTACTAACACTCTTCACTTGGGGGAAAGTTCCTTCCATGTCATCTTATCCATCATATCTTACATCCAACTAGCATGTGAGCATACATTTTCCTTCCTGTGATCTTGACAAGGTTAAACCTATCCATGAGCATCATGTATCCTAACATTCATTATCTTTTCCATCATCTTATTCACTTTCTCTCATCCATGATACTCTATCATGATCTTTCTTATCCCAAGCCTATCCTTCATATCTCTAAGAAATCCTGCCATAATCCAAACCATCCACTTATACCTCCATCACCCCTTATCCTGATCATGCTATCCCATCACTATCCTATCTAATTGATCCCTAGGTATTGATAAAAATGAAGAATGAACAATACAAAATAGTTTCTCAAAATAATCTTGACATGTCCATTCTTTTGGACCACATTCTTTTCATGACATCAGGTCATTTTCCGATATGATATCCAACACCACTCCATGAACCTACATTTCTATATTCTTTTTCCCTAGCATGGGTAATCTTGAGGAGACTGTCCTTGAGGGTCGCATTCACCCTCTTCATCCATGATTTTTTTCTACTAGGGGCATGGGTTCCTAATCAAATCAAATCTTTGGATTACACCAAAGTCAGTAATCTTTTCAATTTTGAAGGACAACTTGCTACTGATGCAAACAAGTGTTTCTCGACACCCTAATCAAAATTATTTCTTAACACTATCTTTGGATGCATCTGTGTTTCTTAACACACATTGGATACCACAAAAATAAACAACAGATCGATAGAACTCAAACACATCGCACTCACAAACATGATGGTGTTTCTCAACACCTCATACATATACACATCCAAAAACATTGAAACTGGTTGAAGTATGTTGAACTTCTATTTTGTATGTTGTCTATTTTCATTGATTTTTTGTTAATATTTTCTTTGTATACTACTTGTTGGTGTGGTCCTAATGATCCAACAACATAAAATAAACAAGGTGTATGTGTTAAGAGCTCCTGCATTAAGGCAGATGTAGACATCTAAAACTGGGTAGATGTTCTATTATCAAAAAAATTTGCAAATATCAGCCAAATTCTCTAAATTTCACCAAAATGGATCAAATCAATTTCATATGGACATTTATCAATCAAATTGGACAAAATCAAGTTAAAATAAATGGATCAAATAAATAATGACATCAAATGATCAAATATAAGCCTAAAGGGATTAATCTAACTATATAATTGATTTTAATTAATTAATTGTATAGTTTGAATCAAAAATCAAATTGAGCCTATTCCCCTACATGGCTAATTTAGTTAATTGATTGAATTTAACAAATCATAATATCCTTCAACATAAATTTTAGCAACCAATGAGAATTGAGAACACAAAGCACATGGATCACTCCTAATTTGCAATCTCAATCACTCATTTTGAACTTTCAATCTCAATCACTCAAATTTGTCCCTTTTTCCAAACCTTTGAGACAAACATTTAAATTGTCCCTCATTTGAAACCATCTCAAAGCCTCTCACCTAACCAAGTCTTAATCATGATCAAGTAACTCTACCCCCTACACTTGGGAAAATCCTATAAATAGAAGCCATTTTGAGAGCATACGGGATCCTAGAAAATTTGAATGCAAAGCATACTTATTATAGGCATTTCATAGAAAATTGAGAGCAATTCAGAGCATATCTTAGCAATTTAGCATAATGAAGAGCATTTAAATCAAATATCATAGAAAATTGAGAGAATTGAGAGCTAGTTAGGCATTATCTTTATCAATTTCTCATTCTAGGATTGTCACTAGTAGAGATTAAGGTTGAGAGATATATTAGCAGAGCTTAGTTAGAGATCCATGAGATGTTAAATGGTTTATTTGTCAATTCTTAGATTAAATTGTATTATTGTTTCCATAGAATTGATAGATAACACCTTTATTTCATGAAGGTATGATTTATACATACACAAATGGCATGCAACGTGGGGCTTTGAGCCTCTAAATCTCATTTTTTCTCAATTTTCATGTGTTTTTGGTGCATTTTATACTAACTTTGCAGGTTGCAGGTCCAAGTGATGCCTACCAACAGAAAAATGATGCCTTCCAGTAGAAAAATGACGCCTACAAAGATCTATCCTTTTCTGTCTTAAATTTCTTTCACCGTCTGCAAGACAAAGTGTCACTCATGTTCCTGTAAAGTGATACCCGCGAGTCAGGAAATCACGCCTAAAAACATTCTTTTGCTGCTTGCTAACCTTTCTATTTCACAATTTACACACTTTGCACCGCCTATGATTTATATTTTAACCCCTGTAATTGTTTAATTCACGCCTAGCTAACTGCAAAGTCATGCCTAGCTCACTGCAAATTCACGCATATGACACTGCAAATTAACACCTGTTAGTTGTAAAATGATGCCTGCTGTAGTTTATGTGTTATTTCTTTTAGATTGATAAATTTATATTTCTAACTCTCTTTTACTATGTTTTTTGTAGATGAACATACACCTAAAAGTGCAGAAACCAGAGCTAAGGGTCACAAGGCAAAGCAAAGAGGTAAGGCTATTAACCAAACACTCTAAACAAGTGCATAATGCTAGCATTTTGGAAAATTTAGTGAAGGAAGAAGCTTTGTATGATCATTATGTTAAAGTTGTGAATGCATACAAGAAAAAATTTCATTCCCTTAATTGATTTCACATTGCAAGTTTCTTAGGAACATTTATGTACAATTTGAAAGAAACTTCATTTTGATTGTCAATTGTTTTGGTTTCCTTCACTTTGTTCAATTGTGTTGACTAACTTCATGGTGGAGCCAAAGAGGGAATGATCACCACTAGGTGAGTGAGAAAATAAAAAGCAAAAAACCTCAAAAAAGTGCCTAGCCTTTGCTAGCTTCGAAAGAGGTATTTTTCTCATCAAGCTTGCTTTGCTTAAATTGTGAAAAATTTCATTGATATCTAGGATAATTAAGGACACCCTATTATTTTCCATCTCAAAGGAAACATTAGGTATATGCTCTCAACTTTTTCAAGTTGATCAAAAAGCCAAAAATGTTGGGTTTGGGGTGGTAGAAAGAAAGGGAGGATAATTGAACCACACACTTAATTTTTAAGAACCTCTTTGTTACGAGGTTGAAAAAGAACATAAGTGCTTGAAGTGTTTGGAACAAGGAAGAACAATAGGGATATTTTCTTCACTCTTTGAGTGAATCAAACTCCCAAACTTGTTGAACTAGGTTCAATTTATTGTTTTCTATACATGCTAGATAATTTAGATCCTTAGAGGGACTGCCTCCCAAGTACATCCTTACGAGGACAGTGAGAGGGAATGACCCAAAGTGGGAGACAATCACTTAAGCTGTGATACTATCCAACCCAATACAAACAAACACACTCTTCCTTAATGGGTTGTAGTGACTATATTATGCTTAAGTTTCTTCACTTCCTCTAGTAGTCCTTTGGGATTGCACAAAATCATACTTTTGTGTGTGTGGGAAGCCCACTAGGGGGTAAAAGAACTTTTAATGATCTAGAACGAAGGTGTTAATTATATCCTTGATAAGTAGCAAGCTACCTTTTAGAGACAACATTTTTTAAAAACCAAATCTGACTCTAGGTAGATTTTTTAGAAATTATTCTTGTTTAAGACCCATTGGAATGACCGAGAATATACACATTAATATATTTTAGGGTTATGATAGAAACTTGACATGTGTGTTGCATTTTTATTTACATTTTCAAGCAAGAATACCATTAAATAGATCTGATCACATACAACATTTTTAAAACCCTAAAAAACTGTGAAAACAATCCTAATCTGCAAAGTGTCATGCACAAGAAGAAAAACAACACCTAAAACACTTTCTGTGATGCCTACATAGTTTTTACGATGCCTATTACTACTGAAGTGACACCCAAGTCACTAGAAACTGCCGCCTCTAAACATTAAAAGGCCACCTACAAATAGGAAAATGTTTCCTGCAATTTGCAGAGTGCCACGTAGACAAATTCTAGTTGACACCTATACAGTGTGAAGTGATGCCTAGAAAAAAGGAAATTGACACCCAGAAACAAAGAGGGGAAGACAGTGGACATTCTCTGAGGGTTTGAACACAACTTGATCACATCTTTTGATACCCTTTTGGATTTATACCTTGGCATACTTTCAGTCTGATCAGAATCCCCCATTGTTGGATAATTCACAAAATTGTTAAGGGATTGATCAAAGAGGTGACAAAAAGCCAAGTTTTCTTGATCTATGATCATGCCGGCTTTCACTCGATTACATTACATTAAGTCTTTCCTGCAATCCGATGGTTCTTACCTAAGGCAGGAGTTTCCTTTTCCTAGTGACGATTTTACTTCTTCACAACAAACAACTCAACAACCAAACAAGGAAGTAGAACCAAACATGGAATTTCCATTTGGAAACATGGATCCTGACCTAATCAACAATTCCAACAGAGATAACACTAATAATAACAGAAATGGCAAGGTCAATAATAGTGGGGCCCATGGAAGAGGAGTAGACCCTAACAATCAAGGGGTAGACCCTAACAACAATGGTAGAAATGTGGACCCTAATGATGAAGAGGAAATCGAAGAAAAGGTTAATGAGGAAGTCCAAATTCAATTCTTCATGAAAATCATGGAGAAAGTGTTAGAAAGGGATAGGGAGAAGTATTTCCTAGACCTAGCACAAGCGGGGACTAAACTCCCTCATAATTTTGATGTTGATCAACTCAAGAAAAAAGAAGAAGAAGCAAACCCGATCGACATAATGAACAAACAATTTAAATTATTCCAAATGCAATTGGACATGATGAAACAAAGCGGGGCTCCTAAACCCTTTTCGATCAAGGCTTTGTGTCCATTACCGTTCAACAAGACCCTAATTATGGTCCCATTCCCTAGTAATGTTGTTTTTCCCAAATATGACAATTATGAAGGAGCATCTGATCCCTAAGATAACTTAAGGGATTTTTGTGCATTGAGCTTGGAGTTCATGCATGACACAAAATATTTAATGAGGTTATTCCCTAGAAGTTTAGGAGGCATGGCAATGTAGTGGTTTTCTAAGTTACCCTTTGACATCCGTACTTTTGAGGAATTGTCCTCCAAATTTGTAACTCACTGTTCCTATAATATCAAACATGAGGTTACGATTATTAATTTATGTAATACCAAGAAAAGAGAGGGAGAAGGATTCCTACTTTTATTACAAAGGTGGAGAGCGATATTCGCTAGATACTCTCGAAGTGTACCCAAAAAGGAGAAGTTGGATATCTTCATTAATAGCTTGAGTAATGAGATGAATTATTGGTTAAGATTATAATGTCCTAGGTCTTTCCAAGACCTAATTGAGAATGGAGTTACTATGGAGGAAGTATTGGTTAAAAGTGGAGAACTTAATCTTTATAAGGATAATAAGAATAAAAACAACAATACCTCCAATAACAATCAAAATAGAAATCCTCCTAACAATAACCGACTTTGGATGAGGAACAATAAAAAAGGTGTGGTCAATGATAGATTTGTGGAAGCTAATTATTTTAAGGCCACTCCTTTTACTCTTACAAGAAGACCTACTCAAGTTAACAATGCAAGTCAAGCACCCAAAGTGCCTCTCAACAACAACAACAATAATAATAACTTTGGGAATAATCAAGGGGATAACAAGCCTAAACCTTTCTTTGCACCAACACCTAGAAGGACATTCACAACTTTGGGTGAACCACTTGAGAATACATTGAGAACCCTAATTACTAATAATATTATTGATTTACCTAGGGCTCAACCCTATGAACCAAAAAACAAGCCTAATTGGTGGAGTGAGTCCAACCATTGTGAATACCATAGGAATCAAGGACATAAAACTAATGATTGCATGCACCTAAGACATGTAGTGAAATATTTGATTGAAAATGGTGTAATTAAGATGGAAGGGCCCCAAAACAATTAGGATCATACGAACTTTAAAAAACCTTTCTATAATCATGAGAAAGGTGAGTCTTCAACTTCGAACAATCAAGGAAAAAATTCTAAAGGTAACAACAATGTCAAATTTGCTCATCATTATGACAATACTATCAATACCTTATCCAAGCATCAACATGTTGTTAATGTTGTGGTGATTAAGGAACAACCCAAAGTGGAGACTTCTAATTCCATCACTAGGGGAAAAGTATCAAGGATTTCCCTACAAGGGGGTGCTCCTAAACCTATTGGCCCTACACAATCAAATATTTTGGATAAACAACTATCCACTATAACAAAGCCTTACAGTTTGGTTGATCAATTGCAAAAGACTCCAACACATATTTATATTTTGGAGTTACTAAAACTTTCTCCCAATCAAAAGGAGATCTTGGAAAAATCCCTAGTGTAGACTATGTTCTTATAACTTTGGAGGAAGATAAGTTTCAAAATATGGTAGGAAATCTCATTGCACCACATTATCTTTCATTCTTTGAACAAGATGATATGTCCATTACTCACCCAAAATTTTTTCCCTTTCATATATAAGTTTTAATCCAAAGGCATAGAGTCAAGAGAGTCCTCATTGATGGGGGAGCCGGTCTTAACATTTTCACATTGAACCTTGTCAAGTCTTTAGGGTTAGTCAAATCATCCATTGATCCTGAAAAGAAGATTTCCATCAAGGCTTATGATGAGGAAGAAAGATCTTTGAAATACATGATTGTTTTACCTATTCAAGTTGGACCTATCAAGAAAGACACCATATGTCAATTCCTTGACATGAAGCTAACTTATAATATATTATTGGGGAGGACATGGATTCATGAGATGCAAGAGGTACCTTCCACCTATCATCAATGTATAAAATTTCCACACATGGGTGAAGAAATCACAATTGGAGGAGATTCTAATCCCTTTCAATATTGCAACACATTGAAACCTAGTCATGTGCTATTTATTCCTCATAATAGGGAATGAGTCATCCCTAATGTCACCATTGAAGAAGCTAAAGAGGAAGGTTCAAATTTAACATCAAATGTTACATCTACCTCAAAACCTAATAAAAATAACTCATCTACATCAACTAAGGGAAATGATAAAGTGAGTTATGAGGGTCAAAGTTCACATGAAAATTCAATTAAAATTTCTACATCAAAGGTATAAATTTTGAAACCTTCCAAGGATGAGAGAGAACAAGCCAAAAAGGATCAATACCAAAAGATGAATGAAATGATGCATAACTTTGAAAAGAAATGTAGAGTCAATTCCAAAGGAGTGGGGGAATATTTCATTTCCCTATTTGATTTGCCAACTTCTCCTAAGACATATGGGAAACCATCAAGTGCTCATCCACCTCACAAATATAACTCTCATTTTGTAAGAAAGAGTGACAAAACAACCCTAGAAAATGAGGACAATGCAATTTTACAATGGATCTACAAAGAGGAAGATACTTCCAAAAATCCCATTGAAAGATTACAACACATCAATATCCAAACCGAGCAATACAGAAAGGGATTTCAAATTATGCAAAAAATGGGATACAAGGGAGAAGGACCCTTAGGAGTCAAGAATAGAGGATTGCTTGAACCCATTGAACCTAGTTGGAGATCAAAGGATGAGAAATCTAGAATAGGTTATCAAGACAAAGGAGAAAGTTCAAGTCCTATGCATGATTTTCATGAAAATGTACACATGGTCGGATCTAAGAGTGAGGATGATTCCGGAGATTATGAGTGGGATTCCCTATCTGAAGGCTCTTGTATGTTTGAATGAATTTAGAATAACTGAGAGAGGGGGGGGGGTGAATTAGTTATCCTCAGATCTAGATGTACCAATTGAAACTTTATAGCACTTTAAACAACTTAGATCTTCTCGGTAGCAACAACATAGGTCAAAAGCATAAATATGCAGTTTATTGTTCAAATGTAATCAGCTTGCGGAAATTTAACAGTAAAACACAACATAAACATTCACACAAGTTGACACCAATATTTAACATGGAAACCCAATTTGGGAAAAACCACTAGTAACATGCTACCAAATTTTTACTCTTCTGAAGTGAGCTCTGCTAGGAGCCAACCCTGTTAAAGGTTACAAAACACATTGCTAAATGTGACCTGGTTAAAGGATTTAATTACCCTGTCAGGAGTGGCCTTGTTAGAGGTCTTAAAAAATTCCACCTAAATGTCACCTTGCTCAAAGGATTCATACAATGACTGTTAAGTCAACCTAGTTAAAGGATTTTGACTGATACAATGGTTAGAAAGTAATCAACAGGTGTGATTTCATACATACAACTTACTTTGCAAATCCAGATCCAATTAAGCTCTTATGCTAATTCATTGAGTGGCCTCCATTCTCATTTGAATCTTCAGATATTCTTGGAAATCTGTCAAGAAATCACTTTCGCAACTCTCTGCTTCTCTATTCAGCCTTCTCTACTAGATCATGTCAATCACTCAATTAACCATGCAATCCTCTTGCATACACTTTTCACATTCATCTCACAACTTGAATAACCCCTCGAGGTTATCTTATACCTCTTCATCTAGGTAAAATATATCTTTTTTGCTTAATCAAGATCGTAGATCTTAGGTTAGGTTAGATCCAATGAATCTTTCCATCATTTACATTTAATTTACTTCTCCAAAGCAATCACTAATTAAATCTTGGATCCATGCGTTAATTATGATTACTCGTGCATTTAAATAATTTGGACCAATCGTGCTTATCCTTAATTAACTTTACATATCCCAATAAATTCAATTATGTCGGCCAGAGATCTCAAATCTCAACAATTACCAAAATACTGGCTCTCGACCAACACTGTGTTCTTCCACTCGGTCATCACTATTTTCCTCAGCAATTTACTAGTGCTCGGTCGACACTTAGAAATTATGCTTGGCATACACTGGTGCTCAGTTGACTCAAACTTTGCTCAGTATATATTGTTCCCAGTAAACTGACATCATAAGTTAGTGTTATAGATAAATAACACATTACTTTGCCAATGTGCCAACTGATCAAGTACCCTTGTAATTTCCCATAACTCAACCATTTCACTCGGTCTTCTTGTTACCCTTAATCAATAGATATGGTACTCAATGAGATAGCAATAGTCTCACAAATTAAGGTTTTACATCAACAAAAAAAATAAAAATGGTTTACATTGTAGCTTTCCAACAATCTTCCTCTTTGGCATTGATGGCAACACTAAACATTAAAACAATAATTTTACAAACATAGTTACCATACATTCCAAAAGTATGCCTGTGTTCCTTGATATGAAAAAATATTCATTAATGTATTTAGCTTCATTATGATTCTCATCTTGTAAAACATTTCTCCCCCTATGTCTATAATCACACTAAAATCTTTCTATTTCTTTTCATATGTAGACTCCCTCTTTCAGTAATTTCTCCCATTTTCTCTAAGTATATTAAAATCTCCCTCTTTGACAACAATGCCAAAGACATTGACATATTCATCATGAAGATTATTCTCTTCTAACTTAGTATCATGTTGTTCCTATCATCTTGCCTATGACTGATCCTCTTTTCTGTCCTTGTCTTTCTTTCACAGCTTTAGGCAGCTTCCCAAAGTGTGACTTCCTGTGCATCAATGTGTCAAATATTCTGAGTATAACATTTGATGCAATAGTTCCAATCTGAACTAATCAGCCTCAGTTAGGGGAATCACCCCTAATTTACCTCACAGATGCTCATGAGCATTCTTGGGTAGTGCTTTTGTAAATATGTCTGCCAACTGTTCCTTAGTATGCACATATTCTAGTCTCACTTCCTTGTTTTGAACTAGCTCCCTCAAGTAATGATACTTGATAGATATATGTTTTTTCTTAGAGTGCATCACATGGTTCTTAGAAATATTAATGGCACTTGTGTTATCACAATATATAACAACTAGTTCTATGATCTCCTCTTTCATTCCTTTTAGTAGTATCTTCAACCACACAATATTAGAGAAGTTAACTGTTGCTGCCACATACTTAGCTTCAGCTGTAGATTGTGAGGTGAAATTCTATTTCTTTCTTGTTCATGAAATCAATCTCTTTCCCAAAATAAATGTGCCACCTGTGGTTCTTTTCCTGTCATCCACATTTACAACCCAATTAGAGTTAGTGTAAACTTGAAGCTCAAACTTATCATTTCTTTTTGTAGTATAGACCATATTCATTTGTTCCTTTCAAATATCTCATAATTATCTTTACTACCATCATATGAGTTTCCTTGGGATTGGCAGAAAATCTTGCAACAATTCCAACAACTAGAGAAATATTAGGTCTACTTTGCACAACTTATTATAGCTTTCCAATCATTGACCTGTAAAGGGTTTGATTCACTTCCTTTGTATCATCATTTTTTGTTAACTTCTGTCTAGTAGCCATGGGTGTACTTACTAGTTTTGATTCTTCCATTCCAAAAGTTTTTAGTATCTCCTTGACATATTTTGATTGAGTAATACAGACACCATTCTTCATTTGATATATTTGTAAGCCAACAAATAATTTGATCTCACCAAACATAGACATCTCAAATTTAGTTTGCATCTATTTTGCAAATATTTGGCATAACACATCTTGTCCACCAAATATAATGTCATCAAAATTTTTTTTAGCTAATAAAGTACCTTTACCTTATTCTGTCTTCAAATACAGATTGTTGTTGTCATTGGTCCTTGCAAATCCAATCTTTATCAAATAATTGTGAAATATCTCATACCATTCTCTTGGTGCTTGCTTTAGTCCATATAGTGCCTTGTGTAGTCTACAAACCATGTTCCTCTTTCTTGGGTCAACAAATCCATTAGCTTGTTCAATTTACACTTCTTCTTCTAATATCCCATTCAGGAATGCTGACTTTACATCCATTTGATGAACTTTAAAACCTTTGTAGGCTGCATATGCAAGTAAGGTTCTGACTCCTTCCAACCTTGCAACTGGGGTGAATGTTTCTCCATAATAAATTCCTTCCTCTTATGCATAACCCTTGCATACCAGTCTAGCTTTATTCCTTGTTATTTATCCATGTTCATTTAGCTTATTTATGAATACCCACTGAGTACCAATTACATTTTTGTCATTCCTCCTAGGTACAAGTGTCCAAGTATTATTCTTTTCAATTTTTTCAATCTCTTCATTCATGGCTTATATCCAGTCTTCATTCTCTAAAGCATCTTTTACTGTTTTAGGCTCAAAATCACATAACAAGCATGTACCGTCTCTCAACTTACTTATTGTCTTAACTATAGAATCCTTTGATCCTATGATTTAATCAGGTTTGTGGTGCCTCCTCACATACTTTGCTAGACTAGGTTCTTGCTTTGCTTTAGATTCATTGTTCTCATTCAATTTAGGTTGATTCTGTGTCTCGGCATCTCCATCAGATAGCTTGAAAATTACCTCCTATTGCCCCACAACCTCATTCTGTGACTCATAAGGTGCTAGCTATTTCTTTGCAGCCTCATTCTCAGGTTCAAGTAATACATTAAAAACTTCCTCATCCAGATAAACAAATGATTTGTAACTTTTAGGTTCTTCTGTGCTTTCTCCTTCATTTATTTCTATATATTCATCAATTCTAACATTTGCACTTTCCAAAATTTTTTTGGTGTTATAATTCAAACACTTATATGCTTTAATTTTAGTTGAATAGCCAATAAATATGTCTTCCTCACTTTTAGCATCAAGTTTTCCATTTCTGTTATCCTTCAATATGAAGCATTTACTTCCAAAAAATTTGAAATATTTTACATTAGGTGCATATCCATACCATAGCTCATAAGGTGTAGCATTAGTACCTTTCTTGACTTGTACTCTATTTAGGGTATAGACTGCTATACTCATAGCTTCTCTCCAATATTTCTGTGCAACATTTTTCTTCATCATTAGTGTTTTGGCACAATCCATGATAGATCTATTTATTCTTTCAACAATACCATTCTTTGGTGGTGTCCTAGGTGTGGACATCTATCTTTTTGTACCTTGGTCATTGTAGAACATGTTAAAATCATTAGAAATAAACTCGCCTCCTCGGTCAGATCTCAAACATTTCAAACTTTTACCTGTCTCCTTTTCAACCTTTTCAAGTACTACTTAAATAACTGGAATGCATCAAATTTTTCTTTAAGAAACATAACAGTCATCATTCTAGAGTAATGATCAACAAATAGAATAAAATATCTATCTCCACATTAACTTTTCTCACCAATGGGACCGCAAAGGTCAGTATGAACCAATTCAAGAATTTCCTCAGAAGTATGAGCCTTGCTCTTGAAACTAGATTTAGTCATTTTTCCCAATTGACATTTCTTACACATTGCATTTTCAGGTTTCTTTAACTTAGGCATCCCTCTAACCTTTTTCAATTTTCTTATACTTACCAAGTTATCAAATTTTACATGACACAACCTTTTATGCCATAACCAAACATCATTATATTGTGCAAACAAGCATGTCTCATCAGCTAAGTCTAGATAGAACAAGTTACCTTTTGTCTACTCTCCACTTCCAATTAGTTCTCCAGTCACATCATATATCTTTGCCTTCTTGTGATGGAATTCAACTCTGTAACTAGAAGTATTCAGCTATGCAACACTCAATAAATTATAGTTAAGATCATCAACCCAATATACATTGTCACATCTGATCTTGTTAGTCAATTTAATTGATTCTTTCCCTTTAACAAGACATGGTGCATCATTACCAAATTTAACATAACCACCATTGCACTGATCTAAGGTCTATTAAATGCATGTTTTATACCAATTACCAAAGAAATAAAATTATTTCATAAAATTGATGTTTTAATAACCCCTACTCTTTATAATGATATTTTTAAAAAATATGAAAAATACCCTTTTGTAGAGCTCAGAGTCAAGATTATTGTCATATAAAGTTTATAATATTTTGATTAGATCTAATATATTATAATTTCAAAATACAATAAGTAGGTATTTTAACGTTCGAGAAGATGTTGCTTCAAATAAATTAAAAAATAGTAAATCATATCAAAAAAAATTAAAATTTATATTTAACACTAGAGGAGAGTCTTCTTCAAGAATATGTAATTTTTTTTCTGAATGGTGTAGATTTGATAGGGGAAATTTGGAGGGAGATGAAAACTTTCGATTTTTGATAAGTTCAACTTTGAGCAGTTATAGCAGAGAAAATATACTTTGAAAACCAATATTTCTTCTTTTCTGCACTAGATATAAATTTTATCTATAACATATTTTGAAATCAGAGGAAAAATAGATTATTTGCATATACTTGTTTGGAGGGAACTAGACCCCATATTTTCAGCAGTTTTTAGCAATGGAAAAATGGACTTCAAAAATTAAAAAACTATGTACATTCTTGTTCAAAAAATTTAAAAAAAATTATAGACATAAAATTAATCCATTTTTGCACATTTCTTTAGTTTATATCATCCTCAAATTCTAAATACAAATGCCACCTTTTATGTCATTAAAGTTGAACAGTTTGCATGTTGTGGTCCTTTTCCTTTATAAAAGTGTGACACAGGTTTGTAATTTTACCCTCCTTGCATTTTCATTTCATCAAACTTACCTCTTAAAATTTCAGATTTGGCTCTCAGCACATTTGTATCTCCTCCATAGATGGTTGTTAGCGTATCCCACATCTAGTTTGCATTTGTACAATTCTTTATGTCTTCAAATTCAAGATAGCTCAGGGATGATGTGATCCCCAACATTGCTTGATTGTGTTCCTGCTTTTCTCTTAATTGTTCAATGGTGAGAGGTGTTGTAGGGAATACATAATCATGTTCAATATAGCGCTTAGAAGCATCACCAATACCATCCAGATGAAATTTCATCAAACTCTGCCATGCAGGGAAGTTATCTTTGTTCAACATTGGTACCTCCTTTTTATACATCTTGATCTTTCACTCCAAGTACCTTCAAACTATTTTCAAGAGACCAAATCTCTGATACCAATTGTTAGAATGAATTTAGAATAACTAAGAGGGGGGGTGAATCAGTTATCCTTGGGTCTAGATGTACCAATTGAAACTTTATAGCACTTTAAAAAACTTAGATGTGCTCGGTAGCAACAACATAAGTCAACAACATAAATATGTAGTTTACTGTTCAAATGTAATAAGCTTGCAGAAACTTAACAGTAAAACAAAACATAAACATTCACACAAGTTGACACCAATATTTAATGTGGAAACCCAATTTGGGAAAAATACCAGTAACATGCTACCAAATTTTCAATCTTCTAAAGTGAGCTATGCTAGGAGCCAACCCTGTTAAAGGTTACAAAACACATTGTTAAATGTGACCTGGTTAAAGGATTTAATCACCCTGTTAGGAGTGGCCTTGTTAGAGGTCTTAAAACATTCCACCTGAATGTCACCTTTCTCAAAGGATTTATACAATGACTATTAGGTCAACCTGGTTAAAGGATTTTGACTTATACAATGGTTAGAAAGTAATCAAAAGGTGTGATCTGATACATACAACTTACTTTGCAAATCCAGATCCAATTCAGCTCTTATGCTAATTCACTGAGTGGCCTCCATTCTCATTTCAATCTTCAGATCTTCTTGAAAATCTGTCAAGCAATCACTTTCGTAACTCTCTACTTCTCTGTTCAACCTTCTCTGCTAGATCATGCGAAACAATCAATTAACCATGCAATCCTCTTGCATACACTTTTCACATTCATCTTATAACTATAATAACCCCTCAAGGTTATCTTATACCCCTTCATCTAGGTAAAATAAATCTTTTCCGCTTAATCAAGATCGTAGATCTTAGGCTAGGTTAGATCCAACAGATCTTTCCATAATTTACATTTAATTTACTTCTCCAAAGCAATCGGTAAAAAAATCTTGTGCACTAATTACGGTTACCTATGCATTTAAATAATGTGGACCGATTGTGCTTATCCTTAATTAACTTTACATATCCCAATAAATTCAATTATGTCGTCCAGAGTTCTCAAATCTCAACAATTACCAAAATATTGGCACTCGGCCAACACTATGTTCTTCCACTCGGTCATCACTATTTTCCTCAGCAATTTACTGGCGCTCGGTCGACATTTAGAAATTATGCTCAACATACACTGGTGTTCGGTTGACACAAGATTCACTTGATATATACTTTTCCCAGTAAACTGACATCATAACTTAGTGTTATACATAAACAACACAATACTTTGCCAATGTGCCAACTGATCAAGTACCCTTGTAATTTCCCATAACTCAACCATTTCACTCGATCTTCTTGTTATCCTTAATCAATAGATATGGTACTCAAATAGATAGCAATAGTATCACCAATTAAGGTTTTACATCAATGAAAAAACAACAATTGTTTACATTATAGCTTTCCAACATTGTCATGATAAAGAGGTTGGTTTTATTCATACATATGCTACCATTCCTAATGTCAAAAGTCAAGATAATGAGAATCAAGGTTTGAATTCTACACAAGCATCAAATGAGTCTCAATAATCCAATATAGGTCAAGCATCTAGGGGTAATCAATGGATAGGTGAGCCTTGGGTACCTTTGTGGGGGGCTGATTCAAATGTTATATTCAATCCACATCCTTTCTTTCCCATGGAAATACACGAGGACTCTAGTGAGGAAAATTTTGATCCTACTTCCATGGAACACCTTGAACAAGCACATGTTATAGACCTAGGCGATATAACATATGAATCTTAAAATGAGGTCATGTCCTTGAATCCTTCAAATGACAACTTCCATAATGAGTCCTTAGCCTTCATCCCGAACTCATTGATTGGGATTTAACCAAACCAAATGACTTACTATACTTTCCCAATGACAATGCAATGACCCAATACCTAAATGTGGTTGATCCATATTCTTCCACCAATGAATAAAATGTGTACATAATGATAGAGGCAGGGGCCAACCTCTCAATCCACAAAATAAAAGAATGAAATTCAAAAAAATGAAAAGGTCTAGTGGTGAAAACCACCATGTGGCAGTGCTAGAACCTAAAAAAGTAAAAGTATCAGACGTTTCCAAAGGTGAAAAACCAACTATGGCACCTAAGGAAGAGAGTTTGGATACCCTACCATAACATGATGATGAGAGATCTCCTATTCTCATAGAGCCAACGAAAAAGGTTAACATTGGAATGGACATGGAACCAAAGTTTATTCACTTGGCAGCATCACTAACCCCATCAGAAAGGAAGGAGTTCATCAAAAAATTTCAAGAAAAGAAAATTAACTTTGTGTGGTGATATGCCAACATGCCAGGGTTATATCCAAGGTTTATAGTTCATCATCTTAATGTAAAACCCATCATCAAACCTTTAAAGTAGAAATTGAGAAAGATGCATCCACATGTAGCTCTATTAGTCAAAGTAGAATTGGAGAAGCTACTTAAGGTTGGATTCATAAGAATAATAGCCTATCAAGAATGGATATCCAACATTGTACTAGTTACAAAACATGATAAATCCATTAGAATATGCAAAGATTTTTGAGACCTTAACCTTGCTTGTCCTAAGGACAATTTTCCATTGCCTAGCATGGATGCTATAGTGGATTTAACGGCGGGACATTCTATGTTCTCATTAATGGACAGATTTAGTGGATACAATCAGATTTACATAGCACTTGAAGACCAATAAAAGACTACTTTTACATTCCTATGGGGAAAATTTTGTTTGAATGTGATGCCCTTTGGTCTCAAAAATGTCAGAGCAACTTACCAAAGAGAAATGGCCACTATCTTCCATGACATGATGCACACCTTCCTAGAAGACTATGTGGATGATATTTTAGCTAAGTCACATCAAAGAAAATATCATCTTCCTATATTAGAAAATATTTTCACAAGGTTAGAGCAATTCAAAGTAAGATTAAACCCAAATAAATGTGCATCTGGGGTTCAATCCGGCAAGCTCTTAGGCTATATAGTTTCTGCAAAAGGCATAGAAGTGGATATGGAAAAAGACAAGAAATAATGGACATGGAAACTCCCAAAAATATCAGGAAAATGAGGTCACTTCAAGGAAGACTTCAATCCATTAGGAGATTCATTTCTCAATTGGAGGAAAAGTGTCATTTATTCACAAGATTTCTACACAAAGATACTATTTTTACATGGGATGATGAATATCAACAAGACTTCACTTTGTTGAAAATATACTTGGTCAATCCACCTATCTTAATGCCTCCTATCAAAGGAAAACAATTATTACTATACATTTCAGCAATAGAAATATCTTTAGGGGTCTTATTGGCACAAGAGGATGAAGAAGGAAAATGAAGAGCTATTTACTACTTGAGTAGAACTTTGATCAAATATGAGTTAAACTATAGCTTCATGGAAAGAGATTTCCTAGCAGTGGTTTTTGCCTCACAAAAACTAAGACATTACATGTTGATTCACAAAGTGAAGTTAATTGCAAAAATTTATCCTTTAAAGTACTTGCTTAGTAAAACAACCCTAACTAGAAAGATTGCTAAATGGGTAATGGTGCTTAGTGAATTTGACATTGAATATGTGGAGCGTAAAGATATCAAGGGAAAATTTATTACTGATCAATTGGTTGAAAATCCATTAGATTCTACTCATCCCATCCAAGTTGAATTCCCAGATGCAGAAATAGTCAATGCGGAAGTCAAGGCATGGAAGTTGTATTTTGATGGATCCTATACTCAAAATGGTTCAAAGGAAGGAATTTTATTAATCACACCTCAAGGGTATACCATTCCAAAATTTTATAAACTTTTGTTTCCATGTACAAACAACATTACAGAATATGAAGCTTTATTCATTGGCATCAAAATGGCTTTAGAATGGAATGTTACAGAATTGCAAGTTTATGGGGACTCTCAATTAGTCATCAACCAAATCAATGATGAATACCAAACTAAGGATGAAAAATTGATGTCATATAAGAGAATGGTAGATGAATGGAAGAAATACTTTTCCTTAATCACATTTGAGAAAATTCCAAGAGACAAGAGTAGAGCTACTGATGTAATGGCTACCTTGGATTCATTACTCTAGATGCCTGATCAGAATGCGAGGTATGAATTCTTGGTGGAAGAGTTGGTAAAACTAGATTTTGGTTTACCTGGCACCCAAATTGTCTCCCTTATTGATGGACATGACTCACCTTGGTATGGACCAATTTATTCCTATCTTAAAGACCAAGTTTTACCTATTAACCAAACCCGTGCCCAAAAATGACATTTTATAAGACAATCCTCTCATTATACCATCCTATCAAACACATTGTATTGCAAGGGTCTTGATAGAATGCTTCTTAGGTGTCTAGAGGATGAGGAATTGAGACTAGCTTTGAAAGATGTTCACGAGGGGATTTGTGGGTCACATTAAAGTGGGTTGAATTTAGCTAAGAAAATCCTTCGCATGGGGTACTTCTGGAAAGCCTTAGAAAAAGATGCTTGCCACTTTGTCAAAGTGTGTGTGAAATGTCAATACCATGGAGACATGATCCATGCACCTACACAAGAATTGCATCCTTTTATCACACCATGGCCATTTTACCAATGGGTTTTGTATCTTATTGGATTGATTTACCCACCTTCTTCCAATGGTCATAAATATATCATTACAGCAAAAAAATATTTTACCAAATGGGTAGAGGCCATACCTTTGACAACTGCCATGGGAAAATAGATTTCATTATTTATACTTAATCACATCATTTGCAGATATGGTATTCCTCATGCCATCATCAAAGATAATGGAAAACAATTCAAGAACAAATATGTGGATGAACTTTGTGAAACATTTCATATTATGCATCATTCTATCTCCATTTACTATCCTCAAGGTAATGGACAAGCCGAAGCCATGAGCAAGAACATTCTCAAAATCTTGAAGAGATTGGTTGATAAATCAGGAAGAGATTGGTATGTGTAGATAAATCTGGCATTGTGGGCATATAGGAATAGCATCCAAACACCTATTGGAGCTACACCATTTTCCTTAGTCTATGGGGAAGGAGTTGTTCTACCTTTGGAGGTGGAAATCCCATTTTTAAGAGTCTCTCTATGTAGATTAATCAATGATGAGGATTATAGGGTCACCCAACTTCAACAATTGGAATTGTTGGAGGAACACCAAACACAAGCCTATGAACATTTGAAGGTATATAAAAATATAATTTCAAAAAATTACAACAAGCATATCAAACCAAGAACCTTTCAATTAGGAGACTTAGTGTTAGGAGAAAACCCTAAAAATCAGGTAGTTAGGGAAAAGAAAGGAAAATGGGAAGAAAATTGTCTTGGACCCTTTGTCATTACTTGCTCTTTTGAAACAAGAACTTACAAGTTAACTGATTGTGAGGGTGATGAATTACAAGAGCCTATTAACAACATCCATCTAAAGAGGTTTCATACATGATTAGATGAAAGAGTAAAGGAGGAAAGAGTATCAGATGAGTGTGTATCTGATGATTTTAGCATCAAATATTTGTACATGAGAAAATTCAAAATCCAAAAACATGAGAAAAATCAAAAGTCAAAAACAATGGAAAAGGAGAAAATCAGAAAAAGGAGAAAATTGAGCATGAAGAAAGAAAAAACATTCAAAAATTAAAAAAATGATTGTCTTGGTGAAAACCTAGCAAATAGGCACCTTGATGATATCAAAAAAATGAAAAAAGAAAAAAGAAGAAGAAGAAAAAAAGCAAAAAAAAAAAGAGAAAAAGAGCAATAAACTGAAAAGGTGAAAACTTGGCAAACAGGTGTTTTTTGATCCCTTAGGTCTTTCCTAGTTGCATTTTTACATATCACCTTTTCATCATCTCATTTGTACATATCCTTCATTGCATCCGTCATCTGTGCATAGTCATAATAAGGTCTCTTAGCTGCATTGTTGCATACTAGGTTTCATTTGCCCACATTTCACATGGTTACATTTATCACTTGGGGTAAAAGCATTGGTTTTTGGTACGAACGGATTCATAAGTGCTACATTTTGATCACATATCAGAGCATATTTTTAGAACTTCCGAGGAGAGATATTGTTGAACCTTTGATGGATATCATTATTCAACCCCAAGTGTTGGTGCCCAAAAATGATGGATCACTTTTGGCCAACTGACAAGTATAATGGTGATGCACCACTTGATACCTCTACAATTTTGGCTTAATCAAGCCAAGGATGGTAGGCCTTATTTCACTTTGAACTATCAAATTTTCTATTTTGCACAACTGCGTACACAAACAAACAAAGCTCCTCCCAAGGTGGTGAATGATCCTTGGAGGAAAAAATGAATCTCCTGATAATCTTTATTTTAAAACTTAACTAAACTGGTAATCACTAAGATCCTAGTTGTAAGGTTTTGAAATAAATGATTTAATAATCTACAAACTACAAAGCATGAACCAATATAATAATTTCCAAATAATGATTAGATCAGTGCCTTCTAAAAACTTGGGCTATAGAGTTGGAAAATTCTCAATCCTACGTACAATCAGAGATATTTTTAAAAACTTACTTTTAATAAAGAAAGACTATCTCTTCACAGGCTTCCACTTGACTTATGATTCAAATCAATCTATACAACTAATCTTATTGAATTTAACTCAAATTAAGAGACTGATAAAAACAAGAGAAGATACACAGATCTTTCAATTGATATGTAAACTATATATTAATTTTGAATTATGATACTCAGGGAATTTAACACTGTGAAATACTCTAATACAATAGAATATCCAAAAGACTAATTAAAAATATATAACTTATAACCAGAAATAAAAAGAAGAGAACTTATCTTTATTGATATTGAAAAACTAGTACATTGAAGTTCATGTTGCGATTGTGATCAAATTCTATTACACAACATGTTTCTCCTTTTATGATTAAATTTTACACCACATATATATGTGTTTGAATAGTTTTCATACCCCTTTAGGGTGAAAAGACATCATGTTTCATTAAAATTTAGAAAACACTTTTGAGAAAAAACTAATCAACTAACTAACTAATAACTACCTATCTTTCGGATTTGGATTTGGTCGAAAATCCAAATCAGATTGTACAAACTTAATATTTTTATTGGAGATATTAAATTGGATTTTTCGAACTGGGTCTTTTTTAGATTTTCAATATTTGATCATTTTCATTCTTTGTTGACATCATCTTTATAGCAGGTCAAAATTCCAGCATCTCTAAAACCTTCACTTGCAAAATTTTGATTGTTCCTGTCACAGAGCTTCCTTCCCTAATCCCTAAACTTTTAATTGAAAATTAATATGTTGTTTTATCCCATTTCATGTACTTCATCATATCATAAATTATTGGGCAGGGATTTTAGGATGCAATTTTAACAATTTATCACTATATAGGAATCCAAATTTTGCCAAAAATTTAGAGCTCAATGACCTAGCAACTTGATCCTTGAACTTCATTGACTTATTTTATCAGGATTAAAAATTGACAAAATGTAACTGATCAGAATGTTTGGAATTCTTTTGAAAATATTGATACAAAGAAAAATACTTTAAGCTTTTTGATGATATTCTTTGTATTTTATTATGTCTTTCTAGATAATCGATGATGTTTCAACTAGATTGGCGATGATGAGGACATGAAATTTTCTTGATTTTGAGTGAGTGTTTTGTGGAAGATTCATCAACTTGTGTTAATTCATCTAAGGACATGGTCATCAAAGAACCACCAAGGACTTTCATATAGGAAGGAGGATTAACCTATGTTTTTTTATGCAAAAGGATACCTTGGCTATTTAGATCTTCCATATCTTAATACCGAAATCCACTTGCAACATTGAATCTAATGAAACAGATATTCATACTCCCATAGTTGGTTATTCTACTAGTGAGGGTTGTACTAGTTTCCCAAGAGGTTGCCAAAGTGATGAAAGTGGTATTCATATCATCATGATGTGGTCAGTGATGGTTGTACTTGCTCCTAGTTCCACAATGCTCAATGATGATAATATATTTCTTTTGCAATTCTTTTGCAAAAAGCTAGTGACAATTAGTTGCATTGAATTGCATTATCATGTTAGATTAATTGCATATGTTTAGAGGATTTTCCAAGTTCAAAGGGGGTTAATCAATTATCCTTGTTTCAAATCAATGATGTGAGATTATCTTTTGCATTCATTCATAGAATTAATCATTAATCATTATTTCTTATATCAAGAAAATCACAAGAAAAGATGCATTAATCATTAATCATTTTACATCCATTCTAAGAGTGAATTTCATATAAAGTTGCATACATTCATAAATAAATAAAAAAGCTAGTTGCATTCATTTATCATTTATTGCATAATAATTGCATTCATCATTAAAATCAAAGAAACATATAGAAGTAGTTGCATAAAATCATTTGTATCCATCTATCTATGTCATATATAAGATAAATGACATCCATAGCATAATAAAATTAAATGCATCATAGACATCATATAGATCTGCATATAAAATAAATCTCACATAAACATCATAAACACATCATGGGAATCAAAGAAGATCATCACATAAATTTCCATCAAAAGATCCATAACATTTATATATCAAGATACAATATCATTGAAAAAATGATACATCATCAGTCTTGATAAAAAATAATCAATATGATACATCAATGTCACATCCCGTGGATCAATATCAATTTGTCTCAAGACCCAGCAGGGGCACCTGATCCATCACCTATCCCATCGGGATCTCTATCACCCAATCTATCATGTGTAGTCGGTGGTACCTAGTTAGTTCTAGCTATACTAGGCATATGTGCCATCATTGCCATAAACTGCTACATCATGGTAGCAACCTGATCGATCTGACAAACCACTGATGTCATCCCAGTCTGTAAGGTCCTCACATCCTATGTCAAGGCATCTATCACATTAGGAACCTATGGTGCCTGTAATCCAACCTGTGGTACTTGTAATCCATCATGTGGTATCACTGGAATCTGAGGAGGCACCTGCTATGCCAAAATCTGTACCTATGGAGGATCATGTGTTTCTAGAACCTGTCTGGCAGTATCTATATGTGTCTGCCAACCATCTCTTTGTCACTATCTCTTATGTCCCCATCCTGCAACTAGTCTCACCTGAACCTATCCCTAAAGCTTTCACTATCTCTGCCTCAGCTGACCAAAACCACCACCCCTAGCCCTGACATGTCCACCCCGCATCCAAGGTCCCACTCATCCTTTGCCTACAACTCTATGAATCCTAGGAGCTCTTAGTGCTCTACGAGCTCAATGTCTTAGTCCTCTCACACCACCACCTCTCCCACCACCTCTGCCACCACCATATCTACCATCATCATTGGATGTATCATCCATATCAGGAATGGGCTCTAC
Organism: Thuja plicata; assembly: GCA_018584345.1. Lineage (NCBI taxonomy): Eukaryota > Viridiplantae > Streptophyta > Pinopsida > Cupressales > Cupressaceae > Thuja > Thuja plicata. Next base: position 2,272,313 of record MU223150.1, read on the forward strand.
AAGATCTATAAATCTAATAAATTTGTGGTGAGAAAACCACTCTCTATGCTCTACATACATCCCAACATCAGCAACATGATCCAACATATCCCACTGGATGAATCCCAATATGTCATTCTCTGTGCATGAAAACTGATAATAATCTTGTGCTCCCTACATGGACCACTCAACCTGTACTCATGCATATAATGCCATACCTTGTGGCATATCCTGAGCCCAGCCATACTGTCTCAAAACTCTCCCAAAGTAGAATCTCTCTATAACAAGTGGTGATCGACCAATCATCCATCGAGGGGAAAACATGTAGGGAAGCTTATCGTCATCCTCCCACCATCCCTCACATCCAAGGTAAGGTCTCCAAATGACCTGATCTATGTCATCAATCATGCGACGCCAATAATCAAGTTTTCCCACATGATGCTGGACAACCATCCCATCATATAAAAATGCATACGACCATCCTGAACCTCAAACATGAGCTTCTATAGGTCTCATAATAGGGATGTGCTCCCAAGTCCATAACTATAATAATATAATACTAGATGATAAAGATGCACTCTCTCTATATACAACCTCATGAAAATCATGATAAAGTTGTGCCAAGACACAAGAACCCCAATCAAACCATCAAGGATGTGCAATCAAATCCTCCAAAATCCAACCCTAGCCAACTAAGAAACTGTGACCTCATCTATCAGGAAGCAGTAATCCTCCTATCACAACACCTAATACTACTGGAAAAGTGGGAAATGAAGCAAACTGTGCCCATGTGATTGTATCATCATCGATTGTATCATCAGCAAAGACACGTCTGCATACGCCACCTTCATATACCTTATCATAATAATCCTACTCTCCTCGAGTCGGGATGCAAAGCAATCTATAGACATCCTTGGGTGTGATCATCATCTTGCTGAGTGGAAGGTGGAAAGTATTATGGTCAGAGTGCCAACGCTTTTCCACAGCTGTCAGTAAACCTCAATTCAACTGGAACTGAGGAAGCTCAAGAAGGAAACTCAATCCATACTGCTCTATAATGTGTAACTCTGGATCCATCAACTCATCAGATAAGTCAAGGATCCAAGACGCTAGATTCTGTACATATAACTTATGAAAATGTGTCTATTTTGCAAATCAAGGGAATTATATCAGTATCATAATATCAGTAGATCATTCTAAGTCAATCAATCCTTTTCTCTTTTTGAGCACATCAACTTATTGTTCCTAACTCTATATCTTAAGAAGGGACCAATATGATCAGTTATCCTATCAATTAGTTTTCTATCCTATTAGATTGACAAATCAAACATCCATTTTTATGATTATCCTAATAGCCTAAACACTTGTTTGCATTACTAAAACACTTCTATCTACCTTAGAAATAAATCTGGTAATTCAGATGATTAATCACAAAGTAGTTTGTACCTTCTCAATCAGGTTTTCATCAAATTTTTCAAAGCAAGCATCACTTGGCATAGTGTACATATCATTTCATGCTAAGCATCATTTAATATTTGATAGGCATGATTTGATTCATCAGAGGCGTCACTTTATAGTTTATGTATCATTTCAACTTCCTACGTGGCATGTTAAACCTAAAAGGCGACATTTTAAACCTAGGGTTTATACGCAGTAGTTTATTGAGCAAATCTAAAATTCTACCCTAATCTAGTGGCATTTTTCTATGCATAGACATCATTTCCCAATGCGAAGGCAAAATTTAACCTTCATATGCATCATTTAACCTATTCTATGTGTCATTTTACCTAGACTATCCTAGAAAGCATGTTAAAATGCAATAAATGCTATTAAAATGAAGCAATAAATGCACTAGGAGGGTAAAAACCACTTACCAGAGGTCCATAATCAGGAGGTCTCTCATACCGGCTTGCTCGCTTGAACCAATGCTCTCGAATAGGGATCACCATCTCTATCAATCTTAATAGGATCAAAGCAAAATATCTAGGGTAAAAAGTGAAAATGAATAGTAAAAATGGGGTTTTCAACCTATTTAGGCTAATTAACCTAATTTTGGATGGATTTTGACACAGTTTAACCTCATTTGACCTAATATGCATTTTTTGCACACTGGGGAAAGCTTTGCTGCTAGGATCATCATCAATGTTTTTCAGAAATGAAAACATATTGGATCTATTTTTTTATCAATTTCATCATCTTTTCCATCTGGAGATCAATTTGTTTCATTTCCAAGGGGGCATTATCATAGTATCAAATCAAAATATGCATCAAACATTATCTTAATCTGGGGCATTTTAATTTCAAACATTATCAGTGGGGGCATTTCACATCTTATCAAATCAGAGCGTCAATCAATTAGATCAGGGATTTTAAATCAGTTTTTCAAATCAATCAATCAAATCAGGTTATCAAATCAGTTTGTATCAATCAATCAAGCATTGAATCAGCGATCAGGACATGAAATTTTCTTTGAATCAATGTGCTTCGCACATCAATTCAAAGAGGGGCATTTGTAGACACCTAAAATTGGGCAGGTGTTCTATCAAGCAAATCTGCAAATCTCACCCAAATGCTCTAAATTTCACCAAAATGGATCAAATCAATTTCAAATGGACATTTATCAATCAAATTGGACAAAATCAAGTTAAAATCAAAGGATCAAATAAATAATGACATCAAATGATCAAATATAACCCTAAAGGGATTAATCTAACTATATAATTGATTTTAATCAATTAATTGTATATTTTAAATCAAAAATCAAATTGAACCTATTTCCCTACATGGTTAATTTAATTAATTGATTGAATTTGATAAAGCCTAATATCCTTCAACATAAATTTGAGCAACCAATGAGAATTGAAAACATAAAGCACATGGATCACTCCTAATTTTCAATCTCAATCACTCAAATTTGTCCCTTTGTCCAAACCTTTGAGACAAACATTTAAATTGTCCCACCATTTGAAACCATCTCAAAGCCTCTCACCTAACCAAGGCTTAATCATGATCAAGTAACTTTACCCCCTACACTTGGGAAAATCCTATAAATAGAAGTCATTGTTAGTAATAACTGAGAGGGGGGGGGGGTGAATCAGTGGCCTCAAAAATTTATCCTTCAAACTTAACCACCAATCAATAAACCTCATATTATTATGTCCCTATAAGATGCATGCCATGAAATACTAATAATGATTAACTATCTATCGGTTTTCTTTGTCAATCCTTATTCTTTCTTGATTACTGATAAGTAGTATAACTATTTACCAAAACTCAGTAAATAAGCAGAGTATATCGATCAATCTAGAGTTAGCTATGTAAGATGCAAAATAGTAAAGAAATGAATCATACACACATAACACATGAATTTTTAATGTGGAAACCCTATTAGGGGAAAAATCACTGGGACTGGTACCCCAAATTTTCACTCTTCTGAAGTGAGCCCTGTTAAGAGCCAACCCTATTAAAGGTTACAAACACACTGTTAAGTGCGACCTTGTTAGAGGATTTTATACATAGAGGTTGTCACTTAGTATCGGGCATCTATTGCTACCATCCTTGAATCAGCCTCCTTCTTAGACTGTCAATAGGTATCAGGAAACTCCAATGCTACTTTCATGAATCAACCTTTTTGGCACTCCTTGAGATGTACCTCAATATCTAGAAGACTATTAAGTCCTGCTCGGTTAAGATACTTGATGCTTCAATGGTTAAAATGAAATACTATGACCTATTCATATTGCAACTTTTAATTGCAGATCTTCAGATCTATTTAAGTACATTACCTCACTGACCAATGTATCAATTCAATCCTTTGTGCTCCATACTTTCTTCTTTGTGATGTTGTGCTCACTGTTCGTCGGTGTTTTCAGAATTCCTTAGCTCTTCCTTCAACTTGTTTGATCAGGATTGCATGAAGTTTTTCTTCATCAGTTTCTCTTCAGAATCCTCTTTCTATTCACTCCCCTTAATCCCATTTGTAAATGAATTAAGCTTGTCTCTTATATAGACATAATATTCATTATTTCTTGATTCTTGATTCTTGGCATGAAAAACAATCTAGCCAATTATATTTAAAGCATAACTCCTTATTTGTCTCATAGGTATCTTCTTGCCAACTATACAAATCATCTTTAAATCAATCACTTATCTCTGGTCAAATAAAACAAAGTAGAAAACTAGTTAAGTCTATCTTTAGCTCTGCCAGCTAGATATTTTCTCATTTTCTAAACTCTCTGTTTCATCGGTCACCATTGTAGTTAGTTTTCGGTGACAATTGACAGTTCCATCGGTGAGACTCCAGTTAGCTTCGTGATCTCCGTCCGTCAGGAATCTTTGGAGTTTTACTCATCTGTCAACATTGTCTTTAGCTCATCGAGCATCTTATGGTTTTTCTTCATCTAGTAATACTATACTTCTTATCGTCGGGTATTACTGTGACTGTTCTTCTTTGCTCTATCCGTCGGTGTGCACTCCGTCAGTGTTGTTTGTCACTTAGTGAATACTTAACTTTTATGCATTGCTGAAAGCATAACCTTTGTTCCTTTGATTCTCTAAATTCTTTGGCATTATGTACATGACCATACAGATGATATCAAGTTAACATCAATGACAATACAATACATTAACTGATTTAATGCATTGCATTATCTTCAACTTAACATTATCAAACATTTAATTAGTTACATATCATTAGTCATTTTGAGAGCATAAGGGATCCTAGAAAATTTGAATGCAAAGCATCCTTATTATAGGCATTTCATAGAAAATTGAGAGAAATTCAGAGCATATCATAGCAATTTAGCATTTATGGAGAGCATTTGAATCAAATATCATAGCAAATTGAGAGAATTGAGAGCTAGTTAGGCATTATCATTATCAATTTCTCATTCTAGGATTGTCACTAGTAGAGATTAAGGCTGAGAGCTCTATTAGAAAAGCTTAGTTAGAGATCCATGAGATGTTAAATGATTTATTTATTAATTATTGGATTAAATTATATTATTGTTTCCATATAATTGATAGATAACACCTTTATTTCATGAAGGTATGATTTATACATATACAGCGAAAAAGCTTCACATCCCTTGATCCTGTTTATTTGTACACCAAGGTGAGGTCAGAACTATCTCCTTGACTGTTATTTCTCTACTTGTTTACACAAGATCACTCTCACGGTTATCTTGGCTTTGAATACCTTGATACTGGTGTACTCTTGCAACATCAACTAGAAATAATGTTCAGGTCATCTTGGCTTTTGTGCCTTGAAGCTTATGTTAGTTTCTCATATCTTATCTAATGAAAGTCATATTCATATTCTTATGGTCGCAGTGGCACTAGTAAGGATTTTATCGACTCCAATATTCCAAAAACACTTGATGATGAAAAATTTCAATGCTAAAGGTTCAGTGACTACACCTTAGGTTGCATTCATGTTAGTCTTGCATCTGTATCTGCATCTACATGGTGTTGAAATCTACATAATATCGATATCTCTCTCCAATGTGAAGGATCTAAGGTTCTTATTGATCACTCTTCATTTCGTCAAGTGGTCAGTTGTGTGTGAACATGACACCCCTCGCTAATTTGACTGTCCTGATTCCATTTTCACAATCAAAATCTAAATCTAAAATTGACCACTTGCACAATCAGTCTTTTGGACTCCAACCACTAGAAATATCTCATACTTTTCTTCTATTCAATCCATGTCTCATAATTTTGGTCAATCTTTCTTACCAAGACCTCCCATCAAGTACATATTTTTTCCTAACCGCTTGGGACCTCTTTATAATCAAATCATCTTCTTCTTGCATCATGTTATCAATCAAATTGCTTCTCATCATTGTGGCACCTAGTCATATTTTGATTTTTCTCCTGAGGGGGTAGGATCAGGATATCAACATTCCAGTAATCACATCCTCAATCAAAACCCCATCGCTTGGGGCATCTATGCTTCTTCGCATCAAATCAAGTTGAGATCATCTTAAAATCAAAGGTAACATAATCAATGGTCTTATACAGTGGTGAACACACTCGAAAGAAGACAAGATCAGTCTTATATGAGCTGTTCATTATTGAAACCAGATACATTGATCACATTGGCTTCATCGCTTCAAATCAAGTCAATTTTTTTGGTAATCAAATCTCTTAACGGTAATCAGTTTCATCGCTTCAAATCAAACTGGTTATTCATTCAAACCAATCAAAAAGTTTAAGAGTTCTTGACGGATATCGAGTTTCATCACTTCAAATCAAACTAAGCATTCTATTTTATATCTTTTGATCGATCTTTGTCCAATCAAGCTTGAAGTCGGTCTTCTTCAAAAGAATGGTTTCATCACTTCAAATAAAACTGTTATGGGTTTTCTCACTAACAGGTCTTTGAATCAATGCATTTATCGCACATCAATTCAAAGAGGGGAAAATGTAATGACCTAAAAGTGGTCACCTTAACCCTAGACCCCTAATCTGAGTCTCATATCAAGAAACCCTAATCTTGATAATTCTAAGTCCTAAACCAAACAGGCAATTCATCAATTTCAAGCTAATCTGACCTGAACCCTAGGTCCTAATCAATCATCATACTTGATTAATTAATGAATATCTAAAATATAATATATTGGAAAATAAACCTTAAGTTAATTATTTAATTGATATTCTAATATATTAATTAAATGAAATTACTAAATTGTCAATAAAATTCAAAAAGGAATTAAATTAATTAATAAAAACAAAATGTGCATTTAAAATCAATTAAATTTTTAAAAATGCATATGATGTCATCAACTAGTTTTTGAATTAAAATATGCATTTAAAATCAATTAAATCATTAAAAATACATATGATGTCATCAACTAATTTTTGAATTGGAAATAAATCTATTTTATTCAGTTGATTTATTATTATATTTTCTCATTTCGAAAACAAATCTGTTTTATTCAATTAACTTAATTATTATCTATTTATCATTTTGGAAACAATGTTAACTAAAAGCTGATTTTGGAAGTTTCCAAAAAGACTGAATCTTTCGACCAATGAAATTGCTTGCACATGGATTGTGCTTCCTCAAATCAAATCTGAGCCACTTATTTCCTCTAATCTCGACCATCGATTTTGGGAGAAATTTTCTATAAAAGAGAGCTTCATTTCCTTCACAAAGCACCCCAAGTTTTAGCTAATGTTATTATGTTGTTTTTATTTCTTAAGCTTTCAAGCATTTTAGCATTTCATAGCTTTTTGATTTAATAATTTTTAGTTCACTTTCAATCATGCAAACTTCATAATCTAGAGCACTTTTAATTTGGGCTTTAAAAAGAACAAAAACATTTCAATTTGCATATCATATAGATTAATCATTTCATTTAGCTTTCAAATCCTCTGTTTATGATATGGTGTAGTCATTGTTTCTTGCAATTACTTGAGAGAAATATTCCAACTTCTGCCTACTAGAAGGCAATGAGATGATGTCGGTTAGCCTTGGGCAATTCAGTCTTCTGATTTTGTCATTTTCTAACTAGCTAATCCCATAATGGTTCATTGAAGTGTGTGTTTGCAGTTGCAGGTATCTGATTGTACAACATGAACAACATTCACAGTACCTACTACCCACCCCTCTGATTATTTCAATTACAATATTAATAGTAGTAGTGATATTGCCCTTCAAATTTAACTCTAAAACTCTTATACTATCAGAACTCTTAATAATAAACTAGTCCTAATGAAACAAAGTATACTTTTTTTTAGGACACTCCTAGAATTATAGGAATTTTTATTTTTTTCATGAGACTCTTACTGATTAATTGATTATGTTGAGAATAAAGCTCTATTTGCAAATACCAAGGTATTAAGTATCTAAGCAATGCTTAAGGATTATTTCTAATTGTGGCTTTGAATTATTTCTTGATATAATCTAACTAGTATCAAGTAACTATGGTTTTGGAAGTCCCTTTGGTGTTCTGTACATTTGACTACAGATTGTGGGGCACTATTGATCTGGTTGGCTAGGAGAATGAAGCTTAGATGAAGCTCATAAAGTTCTCTGAATACTTAAAAACAAAGACATTTCTTTGTAAAAAGGCCTTGTATATGGAGCTAAATTTTCAAAACCTTTAATTTTAGTAGAGATACAACTTTGTTTTGATCATAAGGACCTTTGTCCTTACCCGAATTTCTATTTAATATTCTATTTTTTCCAAACTGAAAAGTCTCGGGAAAGACCGGAGGCTTTCTTCTCCATTCTTTCCTACCGGTGCCTGCATTGAACGGAGATGTATCTTTTATTTTATTTTAATACAATATAATCTAATTGGCTACAACACACACACGCGCACGCGCACACACACACACACACATGTATACGTATATGTATATGTATATGTATATATTTATATATGCATATATACACATATATATATACATGTATATATATCTATATATACATATATATAAAAAAATATACATATACATATATATACATATATTTATTTATTTAAAACATCTGTACTAATATGAAAAATAAAATTAGGCAGCAACCTACAACACAACGGTAAAGTTGCGAGCCTCTAATGTCAGAGGTCTTGGGTTTTAAACTACTTAATCTTAACAAATAATAATAATGAAATCTCGGCTTCGACCCATTACCCATTAAAAAAATTTAAAAAATTATATAAAAACCTAATTAAATGTAATTAATCTATATAATATAAATATTTTAAAACTTATATTATTACCTTTTAATACATAAAAACTAATCTCCTAAAAAGAGATGTTTTGAAAATAAAATTTAAAATTAACATAATATATTAAAAATTAATTAGATGAAAAGCGATATATTTAAAAATGAAATTTTAAATTAATTTAAAATATTAAATTACAATTAAAATTATGAGGTATATCTAGGTAGCTTTTAAATATAAATTTTTCTTTGAAAAGGGGAAGATTGTGTTATGAAAAATAGTTTTAAAAAGGTAGTTTTTTCATTAAAAAATGGATAATTGTTTTGATGGGAATACTTTTTTAGAACAAACATATTCTTTCATGGCAAGTTCTGGGAGGATAAATATGTCATTAAATAATAGGCATTAGTGCGAGAAAAGAAGAATAGCCATTAATAAAAACTAGCAATCGCACCTGAGTGTGCAATGGCTACGCCTTTTTTCTATGTTATTTTCATTTTGTTATATTTCTATTGTTTATCACAATCGTGAATTTTAATTTTGAATAGTGATAAGTAGAAACAAAATTTCACAATGTTAGTTGCATTAAATTAATCATATGTAAAGTGACAATATCAATTCTGTATCATATCCCATATAACGAGGTTAAGATTTTGAATAATAAATCATATGTTACCATATTTTATATTTCGAACATCTCCAACATAATTAAAAAAGGTAAATAGAATAATTTCATATAATCTCGACACTGACTGTCTATGCAACTCGACAATCATTATGCTCGGCAACTACTGAGTACTTGATGACCACTAACTTGCTCGCCTGTAACTATTGCTCAGTCCATACATTACTCGGCCTTAGTGGGATGGCTCAGTCACAGTGATGACTAACCAAACTGCCTTGATTATGACTAAGTGTGTCACAATAATAGACAACATAACTTGGAGATCAACATATAGGCACCTTTTGCTTTGATTGGCGAGGCATTCATTTATGCAAATGTTGTGATATAAGAAACACTTTAATAAGTGTCCTTTCATATAGTTATGATTAGACTTGGGTCTAATGAATTATTATTCAAATGTAGAATAACACCATAATACACACACAACACCAAGATCTTACAAAACTAACATATTCTTATTTATTTAAGCTTACGTGATTATGACAATGATTAAAGATTCACTTTTTTTAATGGGATCCCTTATATGCCATGTCATAGTTATTTCATTACACTTACTATGGAAATTCAAACATAGATTTCACTATAATATAGTCTCATAATTACACACTACTCTAATCACCTCGACTATGTTGCATTTTTATATCCCTTTCAATTGCACTCCTCTCTAGTAACATTTTTTATATAGGGGAGGGAGAGGGAGAGGGGGAGAGGGAGAGGGAGAGGGAGAGGGAGAGATGAGCATGCCAACATAAGAAGTTAATTATGATGGATGCCTCTACGACCCTAGTTGATAAAGACTCCCTAGGCTAGCCTCTATGAGAGTGTTGGGCATGCATACTAACTACTATAACAAATGTTATACTAATCCACATACTATTGAAAATATAATAATGTACATGAAAACTATTTAGAATTTTAAGAGGGAATAAATGTCCTAGTTGTGGCTCACCCATTATATCATCATAAGAAAATATAACTTGGCTATAAATACTCAATGGTAGTATAAAATATTGAACATACTAAGTGATGTTAGGAAGTCAAAACTATACTCTTAGTTCATATAATTAAATTGGAAAATAAAGATGTCAATAAGTTAGTAAAGTATCCTAGTGCCCCATGTTATGCCCTACATACCCGTCCCTACATTTTGTGTGCAAAATGTTGGGTCCCCTCTTTCCGCTTTTGGCTCTTGCCTTGTTTTCTTTGCCTTTGTTTTTCTTTGTTTCTTCTCCGATTTTTCCCTCCCATGAGGTTTTTTTTTCTTTCTGCTTTTGTCTTTCGTGTCTCCGGGACCCCGTCCCGAAGTTGGTTGTCCTTTCCAGAGCCAAATTCTAGACCCTGGGGTCCTCTGCCACAATGTCTTCTCCTCGCGGGAAGGTATGGTCACATCGGATCCCTTGGCCCAGAGTCCAGAGGTTTGCTTGTTCTGAAGTCCGTGGGGAAGAAGGTAACTTTCTTTTACCCTGGGTATAAATATAAATTACATGTCACTTTCGAAGTTACTGTGATTAAAATACTTAGAGATTTTAGAGTGATTTCTTAGAGATTTGAAGTGCGACTAAGTTGCGAATTACACTAAGCTTAGTGGATAATCATGAGTTGATTTGTGGTGTTGATCAGTGATCACTTGAAGGTTGAGGCTATTGCAGAGCGGTCCTAAGGTTTTCTTTCCTTGTCATTCTTTGAATTTCTAGGTAGGTTCTCTGGTTCCGCTTTGCTCTTTCTAGTTTTTGCTTCGTTCTGGTTTTGGTCCTTTTTTTTGCCCTTCATGTCTTCTGCTATGGTTCGCCACCCATTGGTGGGTTGGCTCTGCCATGGGGTTGTCCACCCTCTGCGTAGCTATAGATTAGTGTATATGTTGTTTTTGCCTTAAGTCTGGTCATGTAGATGTGTATATTTGTAAAGAGCTTGTAAATATGGTGTCTTTGTGTATATATGTCCTGACCTTCAGCCCTCTATATTTCTATGTATATATCCTTTGGCTCTATTGCATATTTTTGTATTTGTGGTGTATATCCTTCCAGTTTCATGTCGAGCTTGCCATGCATTGTTTGCATTTCACCTAAGTTCACGAGCTTGCCCCACGACAGAATACCACCTAGTTGGAGTTCGGCTCTCTACTAGTTTCAACCAGGCAATTTTCTCTGTCCACCATCAATCAGCCTTTATGGCACATTTATGTCCTATGTGTGCATTCAGAACTATCCAAGTGGCCTCAATTTTACATGTATTTGGATAGTTGGCACCATCATCACCATAAATTCCCATTTATTACATAGCCATGTGATGCCCATGTGGGCCTGATAACCCACTTTCTAGTCACTATCACCAATGGTTGGTTTTTTGGACCCCGAGCCCTTTGTCCTCATCTAGCCCATATCTTACTCTCATCAAGTATGCTGAAACCTCTAGGCTCGGGTAATGGTTAATTCCCCAAGTCTGCATTATACATATATTTTTTCAGTATTTTGACTCAAACTAACTTTTCAGGTGAAGGGAGTGCCTCGGTGGTAAGATCTTCGTATCCTAGAGTATTATTTATTCATGAATTCTAACAGTTGCCTTACTCTGCAGGATCTCAAAACACCACACTTTTGCTATGTTAGAGGCTTCCACATCTTCACCACCTGGGATTCTAGAGCTCCCCTCCATGACAGTCACCAGGGTAGCTGTTAGGTCCAAGAATGAGAGGGCCTTAGAAAAGCTTCCCCTCAGCATGAAATATTTGAAGGACAATGTTGTTACGGGATCAAAGATACAACCCCAGATTCAATTGGTCATTGACAATAGCGTCGGGATGTGGTTAGAAATGCAGGCCTTGGTTAAGATGATGTTCATTCCATGATAGGCCGGGGACCAATTGGCCATCAATGTCAGGGAATCTAGGTTCCTGAAGGTAGCTTGCTTCTCATGCTCTATGCAGGCCCCGGAACTTATCGTCACCCTTGTAGCACATTACAACTCTTTCATCCGAGCCGTCATGCTCACTACTCTGGTCTCGACCGGATATCCCACACCCATGGTGTCTCTTGATGCCGCAACCTTTCAAATGGGATTGGGGATACCCTAGCTTGATGAACTAGCCGTCGTCACCAGGTCCGATGCCTTAGCACAATTTCAGTAGCTGGAGCTCATGGCTCGACATTATTTGAACAATACCTGGCTAAAGACCCCAAAGAAAGATTTAAAAAGGATGAATTTGGAGATCCCCAGATCCGAGTTTAAGGAAAGAATCTAAATGGGGATTATAGTGTTATGCAGGGTTTTTGGGCAACCCCATGCTTGATAACTCTCAGGGTGGATGTACTACTTCCTACTCCGCATCTCCACCAGTGAGCAGTATTTTGATTGGGCCGACATTGTCTCTAATCATGTGGACTCACAGTTCCTCCAGGTGGCCCATACCCATAAGTTTTATATGACATCCTATGTTCTCTAGGCCATAGCTTAATAATGCCCCATTACAAATAGGCTACTCACATCAGGAGAAATTTGAGTTGGCCCGGGGCAAAAGACTCCTTGGGATTATTTCCCACAGATCCAATGGGAGGTTAGTTTCCTTAGCTTCTACCAGGTTAACGATGCCTTCATATATTACAACCTTCTCACACCCACCCGGGATGCCCGGTACCACCTCTCCAAGGAGGAAATGGATCTGGTCAGAAGTTATGGCCACTACTACATCAAATTCCAATAGCATACTTACATTTGGGTAACCGGCTTCTCTGGGAAACCCTATTTGTTGCCCAAACATTGTGGGAACAAAATAATCCTTTTGGAATACTACAGATAGATGTTGGAGTTGCACGCCTTATACACTGTAAAGAAGGTGGTGAAAATCCCATTCCCAATCACTTGTGGGAATTATACATGCAGTCTCACCATAGCTAAAGAGGCAGACAATGAACTTAAAAGCTTGGGCTTAACTGAATTCTATCTGGCGTGGAAAAAATTTGATCTGCTAGGCAAGATTGAAATAACACTTCCCCAGGCATCAGAGCCCCACATATTCCACATGGAGGACTTCTAGGAAGATTTCAAAGATGACTTTGAATTTCGGAGCCACCACTTCATCCAGATAACAATGGGGATGATGGAAAGGCTAAAACTCTAAAAATTCCTGGGCGACTTCTCGGACACCGGGTCCACAATAGACCCCCAGTACAAGGAAAGGGGAATAGATAAGATGGGCCTCCCTCCAATAAAATAGAATTCTTAGGAGGGGCCCACCATTGAACAAATCACCCATGACATGGTCGACCAAAGCCACGAGTATTTCAAAAGGGCATGCCTGGGGAGTACGTACCGAGTTGGCCCGACAACATTAAGACTGACCCCCGTTGCTAGAACCTCTTTGTAGGGAGAGGAAAGAGGAAAAGGAATCATGAGGACTCCTTCATGAGCCCCATCTTTAGCCCCCATCAAGGAATAGATGCAACACACATTGGCGGCCTCTCAGTAGATGAAGGAGATATTGATCACAAAGTTGGCCACCCCGGTCCTCATGACCAGGCCCATTCATCCTCCCACTTCTCCTTCATTGGCCGCATTAATGGTTAGATCAATTGGAAGTGGAGTGGAAGAGGAGCAGGAAGCTCTAAGGGATGCGGGGCCTCCTTTGGTGACCAGGAGGAAAAAGAGGCTCAATCCAAAGCCAAGGATAGAGCCAAAGCTGGGGATGCCGAACAGCCCAGAAGTATAAATCATTTCTTCCAACTCTTCAGAGCCAAAGAATGAACTAGAGCACACCCTAGGGAATCCCCCTCCCCATGAAGAATTTGATGATGTGTTTAGAGCTAATGAGTTTGGAAATTTGTAGGGGGACATCATAGAATCAGCAGAAGAATTTACCATACAGGAAGAAGTTCCAGAGCAAGAACCGACACAGGAATAGGGAGCCCAAGTAGAGGAAGCAAAAGGGAAGGAGAAGGTGGAACCCTCTAGAGCCTTGGAGATATAGGTTACAGGGGCTGAAGGAAAACAGATGGAAATGAACAAATGGCATCGGCTAGGGAAACTGGACCCACAGGAACAATTGTGACCCCAACTATCATCTTCCAAACGCTGCCACCCAAGGTAACATTCAAGGAGGTGATCAGAGTGGCCCAAACATTAAATATTGGTCTGACACCTTCCCCACCTCCATAAAACATACTAATGGAAGAAAGCATCCCAACACCAGAGGTTGGTGAAGAGCAGCAGCAGGATGAAGAAGAGAATCCCAGGGCAACGAATGATGACCTTAACATTGCTAAGGATATAGACACCGGGGCACAAGATATAGATACCATCAAAATAAACATTGCCAGTGAACCAAAAGGTGCAGAGAAGGAGCCAAAACAAGCTCATACTATTGAAGGGGCACAACAGGATCCTGGGGAAAAATCACAAGAGCAAAATTTGGCTACAGAGCCACCTCTACCACCACAGTGATTGGTGGAATCCTGAAAGAGGAAGGCCCCAATGACACCCAAGGCCCATCTCTCCTTGGCAGAGATGATGGCGCAGGGGCAAAATATGCCAAAGGCTAAGAAAACCTAGACAATCCACACTCTTCAGACTAAGCCAGGAAGAGAAACAGTCATAGTAGTCATGAAACCTTCCCCAAATTTGGATGAAGCAATGGCTAAGGCCAGAGATTACAATGTCACAGAGGTGTCACTGGGGAAGAGAGGAAAACAGGGGGAGTTAGACTTGTTAAAAGAAGAAACCAAGGCAGTAGAGGCTCGCTATGAGAAAGAAGCTCAGTTATTTAAGGTAGAGAAAGAGAAAAATGTGAACCTTATGGGGTTTCTAACCGAGCTAGCCTATCCTATTAGTGCCATCCCCCTGGGTGCCTCCACATCTGATGCACCACTTCCTCAGGGTGACATAGATGCACTTCGGGCGATGAAAAGAAAGGCCTAGGCAGTCAATGAATGGGTTATCTTGCAAGTAGGAAATGTCCAGCATTTCTTAGTGTCCACACTCCCAGACCTATATGCATTCCACCATGTCTTACACCAAGCCAAGACTAATATCTCCATATGGGAGGTTGATATTGAAAACTACAAGGCATGGAAGGTCAAGTTGGGAGAACTCCTCAGCATCAGGGATGAAATTGTCTCCGAATTTGGAATTTTAAGAGAGGAGTCATTTGATTCCATAAGGACCCAGTGCTCTAGACTTGACCTCACATTAGGGGTAATAAAGAAACTAGTAGGGACCCTGTGTGATAAGGCCATTGCAGTCTAGTATTCTTTCAATTTGTACAAGTCTCTTGTTGTGAAGGTCTCCAGGGCTGATCCGTTTAGCACTAACACATGTACTCCGGAGGAGTATGTTTTGGGAAAGTTTGATGAATTAATGGAATCAAGATACCAGCCCTTGGAGGGGATAGATTGAGCAAAGATGATGCAAATAACTCGCATGGTGCTTAGGGGTCACGATGCAACAAAAATGGCCAAAGAATTTAAGGAAAATATTCCAGACTTGGGTGAGCAGTTTGAGGTGGCCAAGTATCGAAGGGCCGGCCTTAAGGACATCGATGAAGATGGGATCTCCCATCTCCTCCATAATTTCAATGAAAATAAACAACAATAAAGTCCTCTGGATCCTAGAGACGATAAAATGGAGAAATTTTTTGTATTATTTATTCTTTGGGAGCCTAGCCCCCGGAGCCTAGAGTTTTAGATCCCACATTTTTGTATACTTTAAGTGATCCGTGTATCGGTTCCCAAGACCAACTAGTCACTTTCAAGACAGTAATAAAAGGTTGTCAGAAGATAGGTAACCACAACAAGGCACGTTAGCTTGAAAAGAGGATTTTGACAGATGGTCTTCCCAAGGTGCCGCTTCAATGCTACACCTGGCGCATCGGAGACAGGGTGCCACCTTCCCATTTATGAGGCATGTAGCCTCGATCCTTGGGGATTGGATTTATTCTTGCTCCTCCCGGCCCTCTTCTCAAGGCCAATTCTTCTACTCCTCTCTTCTTGTCTTATTCTCTTGACATGTCAGACCTTCTCTATCTTGAGGTCTTTTGTAGCGTGGTGCAGGTAGTACCAGCTGCCAGAATTAATATTAAATTGTAAAGTGTAAAAAAGGGTTAGGTTAGGTTTTAGGTCAAATGATGTGTATAAATGATAAGTCTGGCCTCATTCCAAGGGTTAGTGGAATTGATGATTTTGCAATCCATAGTCAATAGCAATTTGGTTTTCTCAGTTCTTAGTTGCAGAGCTCAATGCTCCATAGTTTCTAAGCTTTCAGTAGTTAAATACTCCCCTGGAGCCACAATTGTACCACACAGCAGTGCTTGCTGGAAGAGATGTTAATGAAGAAGGAAGAGTTCTCTCAATGATGTTGTTAGCATTCTGTCTTCTGGGTTAACGGTATTTTATGTTTTGTGTTCTTCATGTCATTTGATCTGATACTTAAAGTAGATTAATGACCTCCTTTCCTTTGCTACTAATAAAATATGAACTGATGGTTGTATATTTCTTTAGTATTTAGTGTAGTGTGTTAGAGAATTGTTGATGTTTTGAATGTTCAGTATTACTATAGGTAGATGAAATCTTTCTAACCATGTAGTATATTTTGAATTTTATTTGTTAAATGAATGCATGCTTGTAGGAAACCCCACTTACTTGAATCCCCAGAGAAGATGAGTTGAGATAAATAGCTATCCCCCTCAAACAAAATAGTCACATCTCCCAACTGAGCCCCACACTGTCAAGACCCGACTCTCATGTGCTTGGAGGCCCAAGGAATCTCATTTCCCTAGATAACCTTTACAGGTGAAGTTGGTCAGTACCCTGGTACCCAGTGACAACTTACCTCTGTTGGCAGACCCGGTCACAAAGTCCCGTCAATAGAAACTGGCGCTAGAAGGAGGGCATGAACTCGTCCCCCTCTGAGGATTCAAATTTTACATCGCCCGAGGGTTCCCCAAGCCATAGTTTTAGGAGTCAAGCCTTCAGTGGGATTGGATCATTTTCACTGGCATGATTCAAAATAATCCTTAGGTCAGCTCCCAATCCCAGATGATTTGTCAAACTTGAGCCTCCTGCTTGAAAGAAACAGACCCTGAAAGTCAAGTCAGCCACCATTGTCTGGGGATCTAGCATACCATAGAATAACCAAGTCCCCCAGACAATCCTGGGAACTAGTGCTCAACCCAGTCAAAATCCAACTCCCCCAATGGCTATGTATTTTGGAAATATTGGGTCCCCAATGGGAACTTTTCCAGGTGCAGCCAACGATTTGCCTTCGCACCTAGAAACTATTTGTCCCCGATATGAGCACTTAGGATCACGAACCGCAGAGGAGCATCTACAGGCATAAAAAGATGCCATGAATTGACACTAGATCCAACATCAAGATGTTGTGACCTAGATGTTCCCTCTATCCCTGGGATAGAACAAACTAAACTGGTACCTTAATCTTCTTGCCAACTCCATTAACAGTTGGCAAGACATGGAGGATGCCTTCCTAGCTACCTTCCACGTACACGTGGACCCAGTGTGGTCCCTCTACTAGTTCATCTCTATCAGAAAAGACCCGAATGAACCTCTTGCAGCGTTCAATCATCGGTTCCAACATGCCTTGAAATTGTGCATGGGTCCCTTCATCCCATCCATGGAGGTAGCTATCCAAACCTATCTCAATGCAATGGACCCCTTTGTTGCCACTCTCCTCTGGAGAACTACCACCCCAGGTGACCGAGATACTTTGGTGAAGGTTTACAACCTAGCCTTAGAACTATCACATGGCCTTAACAAATCCCCGGGCAAGATTGGGTAGAGCATGCTATTCAACTTGATACCCAGTGAAACTTCTTACGTTGGGGGATATAGCCCCAATCAAGCTATGGGAGCCCCTGAGATGGCCATGAATTTTCCACCACTGTCGATAGACCAGTAGGTTTGGTATTTATATCCATCGTAGACCCAGACAATACCGGGTCTAGAATCTTTCCCCTGGAACCAGCCGCAGCAAATGCAACAACCACAGACACAACCTGTCATATTGCCTTTCTTTTAGTCATCTAGAGCTAGAGGATTGCCGCCCTTGACTCTGAAAAATACTGTTGCTTTCCCAGGGAACCAACAACAACAGCCATCACACTATGATGAAAACACCCAGTTGACCACTGAGGTTGATTCCCTCCAGTGAATGTTATCCACCCTGACTATGGACATGGGTCAACTGAAGGTGGGGTCCTATGCGCCCCAGAATTCTAATTTTAAGAGAGGAAATATTTTCTCTTTCCAATGAAACAACAATGTTGGAGGAAGAAACTACAACACCGGGCTTCATCCCAACCAATAGCAATAGAATAACAACGCCAATGTCGGAGGCCCACCTCCAAACCAAAAAACCAACCAGGGTGGTGCTGGACCATCTCATTTTACGCCAGTCACAGATTTCCAGCCCATGACCAATTGGTGTAGATTGCATGACACAGCCTCCCACAATGAGGTAAACTGTGGCACGCTGGAGAAAGTCATCATGATTTCCTAGCTAGATAGACAAAAGGCCTTTGATCCTACTCCCCCAAAGCCTCATATACAACAGCCCACTTATGATGCCTTTACCTGTGAGACCATCTTCTTTGGGACTGCCATAGAAGATGAAAAAGAACCCAAACTATAGGGGTTATTTGATGAATCTATTCTGGCCTTTGAGGCCAATGCCTTCACCAACCCATAGGCTCCCTACCACACTCAGATTCAGGATGGTAAAGGACTAGTTTACATGCTAATGCCTCCCAAAGACACTCCTCCTCAGGACAACCTGACTGATTGGTCTGTCCCTCCAAAAGGTTCTAGCTCTAACCAAGCTAAGGACCTGATCGAGGGAAGCCACCAATTCCCGAGAGGAAGGTTTGACATCATGAAGGCATTAGAATAGGCCACCATCTCCATGAATTTGATGGAGGTTTTGCTAAACTGTCCTAAGTAGAAGAAGTCCCTTCTAAAGCTCTTGGGAAAATTGGAAGCCGTCAGTTTCCCACCCAAGACCATCTCCTTTGAGGATGCCAACGTGGCTATCTTCCAGGGAAATACTAAAGATCCTCCCTTCTTGCTAGGTTTGAACATACAAGAAAATAACATACACAACTGCCTAGTAGATTTTGGGGATTCGGGAAACATCATGCCCCTATCTATATGCTAGAAGCTTGGATTTTGACCCACCCCGTCCAACGGTGCAATAATCCAACTAGATAAGACTGCTATAAAAATGGTGGGAGAACTAAAGAACATTTAGATTCAACTCATCCAAAACCCCAGGATAGCCAGTACAATCAACATCCAAGTGGTGGACATCCTAGAAACTTATGGGATGTTACTAAGTCAAAATTGGTCCAAATCCTTGAACAGGTACTTTTCAACCGACTTCTCCAACTTGTGGCTCCCCTAGGAAGAAGAATCTAACAAGATCTGGGTTGAAAGTGAGCCCCGGATGAGATAGGTCCTCACCAAAGTTGGGAGGGTAAATGAGGTCCTATTCTCTGAGACTTCCCCTGGGGTGTACCAACCCCTTGAGATCTTAACATTTGATTTCACCTGCGGGGAGGATCCCCTAATTCTGTAGAGAACCCAGGACCTAGAAGAAAAATTGAGGGTTGGGGTTAACTCTCACGGTCCCGCAGCGACCCCTACCACACTCTTATCTGACACTTGGTGCTGAGTGCATTATCAGAAACATTCAGAACTGGATTGTGGGCCTTGTCTTTCCACTACTACCAAACACATCAATGCCCTCTGGAAGAAAGAACATGTAGATAATTCCTCAAAACCCTGTGTTCCTACTGGAAGTGCCTCCTTGGTGCCACATGTCTGGGGATCCCAATCACAAACCCTTCCGGAGACAAACCTCACCTGTGTGCCATTAGCACTGAAGGAAACTCCTCCCAGCCCTCGCAAAAATAAATCAAAGACCGCTTCATCTTCCCAGCCCCAGACAACAAACGACGATTTATGGACCTTAAGTTCGATGGGTCCCGATCCAAAAAGGGTTGTGGGGCTAGAGTGGAATTAATCAACCCACAGGGAAAATCCTTCCTCACATCCTACAGGATGCAGTTCAACTACATGAACAACATTATAGAGTATGAGGCTTTGGTTCTCGGACTCCTATTTGCACTAAGGAAAGGGATCACTCACCTCTGGGCCCTGGCTGATTTAGAGTTGATTGTCAAACAAGTCTGGAGTCAATACACCTATCATGATAAAAGGCTAGCTACATGTTGCAACCGAGCATGGAGCCTTATTGAGGATTTTGATGCCTTTGGCATCGATCTTATTCCCTAGAGATGGAACTATGTCCTAGATGCCCTTGTTGTTTCTGCCAGTACACTTGAACCCATGGCCGACTCGCGAATCCAGATATTTTCCATTGAGATGATCCCCACCCCATCCATTCTAGATAATGTCACCCATTTTCAAGTCTTTGAGGATAATCAGCATATCCTAGCCTTCATGGCCAATGTTGGTGTCTTTGAGGACCAGATAGTGGAAGAGAGAGATCATGATGACACTGGGTAGGGTGATGAAGATGATGGGATCATGGACCTACCGACTAAAACCATCCTGAAGGGGATGGTTGGACTTGAAAGAATCTTTGACTCGGACCCTCGCGGTCAGGAAAAGATATCATCCTCCTCTGAGGGAGGGAAATTTGAGAAAGTGAACATTGGTCAGCCTGGTGAAGAGAAAATTATACACATTGGAACCTCCTACTCCCTCGAGGAGAAGGAGAATATTCTCACGGTTCTCTAAGAATGCATTGATGTGATCGCATGGGGGTATGAGCACTTGAAAACCTATGATAAATCCTTTATGACTCATACTATCCCACTCAAACCTGATGCTAAGCCCTTCCGACAAAAGAAGCAACCGGTCAACCCACTAATTGAGCCTTTGATTCACCAAGAGGTTCGGAAACTATTTTCAACCCGAATAATCTTTCCAATCCAGCATACTACGTGGGTGGCCAATTTAGTCCCTGTGAGGAAGAAAAGTGGTGAAAATTGCCTTTGAATGGATTTCTAAAATTTGAACAAGGCCTCCAAGAAAGACAATCATCCTCTCCCCTCGTTGGATGAGGTGTTGCAAATCGTGAATGGATCACAAATGATGTCTTTCTTGGATGGGTACTTCGGATATAACCAAGTCATGGTTAAATTTGAGAATAGGGACAAAATGACATTTACCACCAAGTGGGGAGCATTTGCATACTAGAGAATTCCCTTTGGCATGATTAACATAGGGGCCATATTTCAGAAGGCCATGGACATTACATTTGAAGGCCCTTTGAACCAGTGTATAATCATCTACATGGATGATTTGACCATCTTTTCCTGGGATAGGCATGATCATTTTGCCCACCTTGCCCAGATTTGTGAGAGATGTCGCCGGTATGGAATATCCCTCAACCCTAATAAATGTATATTCGGGGTTACTGAAGGGAAGTTGCTCAGGCATATTCTCTCTAAGAAGGGTATATCCATTGACCCTAAGAGAATTGAAGTGTTGCTAAACCTACAAATGCCCAGCAGCAAGAAAGAGATGAGATCTTTCTTTGGAAAGATCAACTTTGTACAGTGGTTCATCACTGAATTCATCGAGATCGTAAAACCACTCAACGAAATGATGAAGAAAGATACCAAAATTGAGTGGAGTCTTGAAGAAAAGTGGGTGTTCACCCAAATTAAGTAGACGATAATGGAGGCACCAGTTCTAGCTAGTCTGGACTATTCCCTCCCTTTCTATATCTATTCATTTGCTTCACCGCATTCTTTTGTGGTAGTATTGACCCAAAAGGTTGAAGGGGAAGAACGACCAATAGCTTTCATGAGCTCCCCCTTCAAGAATGTCAAATTCTAATATTCATCCTTAGAAAAACAAGCCTTTTCTCTCATTCACGTGATGAAGAAATTCTGGCATTATATTCTCCGGAGCAAGGTGCATGCTATCATCCCAGACTAGGCGGTAAAATATCTGTTGATGCAGAGTGAATTGGGTGAAAGATGGGAGAAATAGATGGCCATCCTCCAAGAATATGATTTAGAAATGCAACACATGAAAATATTCTAGGGCTAGGGACTAAGTAGAGCGATGACAGAAGCGAATCCCCACATCGAATGTCAGACATATACAGTGGAGTCTATCACTCGAGATCCATGGTACACAGTTCTAGTGTACTTGTTGAATAACAGATGCCCGAAGGGATTGCCTCCAAACAAATGCCACACCTTGCAGTTGAAAAGCACTCACTTCATGATAAAAAATGCCACACTTTTCTACATGAACTATGAAGGAGTGTACCTCCACTGCATCGATAGGGTTCAAGCTGCAAAAATAATTGAAAAATTTCATGGGCATTTTGGAACTGGGCATGGCTCAGCTGACACCACTACCCATCAGATCCTCTGGGCTGGATACTATTGGCCCTGTATCTTCAAAGACATCTATACTCATGTTTGGAAGTGCCATACTTGCCAAACCGTGACACATTGTGAGCAGGACCTAGCCATGTCTTTGCAACCAATTTTTGAAGCTAGACCTTTTACCCAATGGGCATTTGAATTTATCGAGGAAATCAACCCCAACTCATCTGCCAACCACTGGTACATCTTGACTGCTACTAATTATTGCACCTAATGGTCTAAAGTGATACCTTGCAAAAACAATACGGTGGACGTAGTTATAAAATTCTTAGAAGAAAATATCGTTACAAGGTTTGAAATGCCTTTCACCTTAGTATGTGACAATGGTTTGATGTTTTCTTTGACATGATTACTTGAATGGACCTATGACCGAAAGATCACTCTGAAGTTCTCAAGCAACTATTACCCCCAGGGGAATGGTGTGGCTGAATCAACAACCAAAACATTGCTTGAAGTGATCAAACATCTATTAGAACAGAATCCCTGGGACTGACATCAAAAGTTGAGATTCACCCTTGGGAAGATTGTATTCAAATTAAGGCTGCCCTGGGGACATCCCCATTCCATCTAGTTTATGGCCAGAACCTAGTGTTCCCAATTAACTTACAAATCCTAGTTTTATAGTTTATGCAGGAATTCGACAGTCGGGACAATATTATGGAGGTTCAACTCTTAAATATGGTGCGAATGGAGGAATTAAGAGACGCAGCCCTTGAAAATTTTGCACATCACCAAGCAGTGGTAAAATGATGGTTTGACCGAAGAGCCCAGTATAAGGCCTTTCAGATTTCAAACTTTGTCCTCTTGTGGGATAAAGCCTGGGAAAAGAAAGGAAAACACGCTAAATTCCAATGGCTCTGGCTTGGACCATATTTGATCTCAGAGATCTGTGGGGCAAACACCTACCACCTCAATACCATAATTGGAGAACCTATCCCATTGCCCATCAATGGACAGTTTTTCAAACATTATTTTGAATGAAGCAGGTTTGTCTGGAGTTGTATTATATGTAATTTTTCTTTCTTGTAGATATTCCTTTCCCGGTACCTTGTTTGGGGCACCTTGTAAATAGTTGTCGGATGTTCTCCGGGACCGACTTGGTTTTTGGTTCTTTTGTTTTCTTCATTTTCTTTTTGGGTTCCCTGTGTTTTGCTCCCCCTTTTTGTAGGCTGGTATGCTTCACATAACATCTAGTCTTCAAAATGATACCTTTCGTATTATGGTGAGCTTGGAATCTATTGTTAGCATGGTGGAATTGGTCTGGTCTCCAAAATTATTTGGTAACTTTGGTAATAAGCTATTGTTAGAATAGGTAAAACCCTATTCTCCCAAGAACACCTGCATGCATAACCCTGTTACATGGAAGAAGTAAAGAACATAAGATAGAAAGAATCTATGGAGGCCAAAAAGATAGAGGCATCATATACACAAGAAAACAATATATTAACAATATGTTTCAAGATGTTACAATGCAATAAGAAAAAACTCCTTAAGAAATACAAAGAGGTGAATCCTTATAAAAGGAATCATGAAACCATAAAAGGGAAAACCTAAGGTTAGCTTAAGCAACTAGAGTGAATAGGTGAGTTAGTAATTAGATCATAATGATTTAATTAATAACCCAAGAGACTATTACTCTAACACTCCCCCTTAAGATAAGCTTAGGGAGAAGCGAAAACCTAGGAGACTACTGTAGAAAGAAGGAAAGAAGGGTCCCGACAATAAGGCCTGATCAGGTACCCAAAACAAGAAATAAACTAGATGAAGGAAATAAAGCCTCCAATCTAGGGAAAGTCCCAAAGAAAGGAACAAGAAACAGCAAGAAGCATCTTTGAAGCATGGAGCTGAAAACACTGTCAGAAGTAACTGCTGAAACCCCCACTGAAATAGTGCATGACCAGGTAGAGAGGACAAAGTCTGAAGAGCTGATCAATCGAAGAGGTGACCTCCAAAAATAGGAATGAATGAGTGTCTATATAGTAGATGATCCATCTCACCGAAATGCATAAGTGCCTAACCACTACATCCGCCTAGTATATAGGAACAAAAATAGAATATGTAGATCACTCAATCGAACCAAGGAAGCAATAGAGCCAATAGGTGAAACCCCCCATAATGCTCAATAGGGAGAGGGTGACAGGAACACTGAAATGCAATGCCAGAAACATCTGCAAGAAGAAGAATCAGGAACACCAATAGTGCAACATAAGTACAAGCATAGGATAAAGGGCGGTGTCATCAACACATAGCATGGGCTAATGTCATGGAAGGTATGCTCACTTGACAAAGGTGGATGAGCATAAAATGGAAAAACATCATAACCCCCCATGGCACTTTATAACTGAGTGCGAGTACAAATAAACATAAGGTGTTCAAAATCTCAGATATGCAAAAGTAGACACTTTATCTCAGTGTGTTTATAGAAAAGAGAATTCTACAGAAGAGAAGCATACAATGCTCATAAGTCAGAAAGAAGAGTGAGCCAGAAGAACAGAAGAAGAGATCCCAGGACCTGTAGAACCCAAGTAATCTGCTAGAGTGCGAAAGAGAAAAACTCAGAGGAGAAAGAATCTGGAGAAGAATCTAGAAAAAATACCCCTACAACTAAAAAGCTCACTGAACCAGCTTTCCGACGATATCTGGTTTGCTAAAAATAGAGTCCAGATGAGCAAGATATGGCTCCTGCAAGGAAAATAATAAACATCAGACTTTGATAGAAAAAAACACTATCAAAATAGCAGAACCCAAAACTCAAACCACCAAAATTGGAAAGTTCTCAGAAAGATCTTTTCGATGATATAGAGAAGTCCAAATAAGACCTCCGTATGCTCTAGATAGAGCAAAAACAACTCCGGGGGTCAGAAAGGCTCCAAAAATAGGTTCAAAGCCCCTGGGGCTGAAAAAAGAGCCCCTAGGTGCATGGCGTGCGCAGGGGGCTAAATCGGAGCCCCTGGTCACACATATGACCACCCCTTGGCTGAAATAAGCCTGCGGGGCTAAACACCCACTGGACAGTGCTGCGGGCGGTGGAGCCTGGCAGTGGTGTCGGAGCTGGGTGGAGAAAGTGGTGCCAGAGCGGGGCGGCGCTGCGGAAGAAGGCGCTGGCAGGGGGGGACCAGCGGTTGACCGGGCGGAGGTGGAGCTATGCCAGCGGGAGCCGCTGAGGAGGGCGACTGGTGGTGTGGGCCGGAGGGGCTGGCGGAGCTCGAAGGGTGGGGGGCCGAGCATCGACCGGTGGTGGTGGAGCGCCGGTGGCCCGGCGATGGCACCCTTTTAAACAACACTGGCTGCATTTTTTAACGAATAAAAACATATTAAAAAAATGTATTTTTTTTATTTTTTTCTCGGTTTCTGTGCCCGTACAGCACTAGAAACTAAATTTTTTTTGCCTCAGAGCTAAGTTGTCCAAAATAGACAAGTTTTATATGGATTCTAGGGTTTTTGGGTGCTCTAAGCACAACGATGATGTCTGTTTGAGCCCAAAATGACCAGAAACAAAGGTCCCCCCTAAATCTACATAAAAAAATTCTAAAAAACTAGAAAAACCTCCAGCTTCTGAAACACTTCGATAAAGCACGAACAATGAGCAGCAAGATGGCTCTAATACCATGTTAGGTGTTAGGGATTTTTCTTGTATGTATCACAATACTTGAAATGTCTAGTTGACTCCTGTGCCTTTACTTTTGATTCAGAGACAAGAAAAGCCTAATTGCTAAGGACTAGAATAAGGTCCTTCTTCGTTTTTGAGTTCCACAACTACTCAGGCAGGTTTTACCTTTAATGATGGCTGTAAACACAGTATTTATTAATG
>MU223150.1:2304448-2316258 GCA_018584345.1 Thuja plicata
CTTAGCGACCAAGGGTATAATGACTTAAGTCTCCTTATCGCTTGATCCCTTTTCTTCATCAAGCGATCACACGACAACCAATAGCATTCTGACAGATGTCATCTATTACTTCGTCCATTTTATACATCCTGGAAGTCTAACTCATCACCCCTGTTCTGGCGACATCCCGACTGAGTAAAATCACTTAACCTGAAACTGTTAGTCGCTGGGTCGGGACTGTTATCCACTAACCGCCAAATATCACGAGACCACGTGACTGAAGAGAAACCTTAACTGTTTGAATGTCTTGATCCAGCGATCACGCGACATGAAGGAGGCGCAAGTTCGGAAGACATTTCTTTGACCTGTTGACTCTTCACGCGATCACCCGACTGAAGGTGGGTCCCGTTCATTTTAAAGCTCAAAACATGATTATCAAGCGACAACCCGACCAAAAGGAAATCGCTAAGTCTCGATACACAAATGGAATATTTGATTTTTTAATGAGACTAAGCGACACAAGGTAAAAGTAAAGTCGGGAGATGTTTTGGCATATTCATTTCTGGTAATGCGATCAAGCGACCTGACTTAAACTTTTAAATAGCACATGCCTTTAGTGACTTGAAAAAGGTAATGAAGAAATAGAAAGACATGGCTAAGGGGTTTCAAAATGCATCATTTATCATTTGGCCTTAGGGTTTTTTCAGGGTTTATCAGGATTTTGACAAGGAATAAGCATGAAAACCTAAAAAATTTCAGAGAACAAGGCAAGGAACAGGGCAAAACAGCAAAAACATGAGATACAACCAACATTAGGATAGGTAAAACCCTATTCTCCCAAGAACACCTACATGCATAACCCTGTTACATGGAAGAAGTAAAGAACAGAAGACAGGAAGAATCTATGGAGGCCAAAAAGCCAGAGGCATCATATACACAAGAAAACAATATATTAACAATATGTTTCAAGATGTTACAATGCAATGAGAAAAAACTCCTTAAGAAATACAAAGATGTGAATCCTTATAAAAGGAATCACGAAACCCTAAAAGGGAAAACCTAAGGTTAGCTTAAGCAACTAGAGTGAATAGGTGAGTTAGCAATTAGATCATAATGATTTAATTAATAACCCAAGAGACTATTACTCTAACAGCTATGAGCAATCCTCATCAGATTTATCTTTGGAAGTCTGGCAATCAGTTAAAACATAATCTAAAGGAACAAGTAATCAGACACACCGAGAGTAGATCGGTCGCACTGGCTTATTGGCCCAATTCTGAACTTTTAAAATTCTTTCTGAGTCTGGAGTTTTTCTTTCCCATTTAGCAAACTAAGCAGGATGGAAGAGTGAAAGAAGTACCGCCATTAAGTTGATCTAAGCTTGAGCTTAATGGTGAAAGAAGTACCGCCCTCTCATCAAGAAAAGGATAAAACAAAAAAGAAATAAAATATGGGATGAAAACTCTAGTATCCAGGAGAAATGAGAAAATTTGATGAATTTGGATTGATACATCTAGTGCCTCTTCTCTTCTTCTCCCAAAGGTCATCGGCTTGATTTTCTTTCAAAGCACACACTTCACAACTGACGAAAGACCAAGGACTGAATCATGTATGAGCCAAATTTTCTCAGACGCTTTGCACCTTATAAATAGGATGCTCCGAGTAATGATTTGTCCTAGTTTTGCTAACCAGAGATTTTGCGGTTCTCAAATGGACCAAGGCATTTGTCCCAGATAATCGCCATTTGTTATGCCCTGCATACCCGTCCCTACATTTTGTGTGCAAAATGTTGGGTCCCCTCTTTCTGCTTTTGGCTCTTGCCTTCTTTTCTTTGCCTTTGTTTTTCTTTGTTTCTTCTTTGGGTTTTCCCTCCCGTGAGGTTTATTTTTCTTTTTGCTTTTGTCTTTCGTGTCTTCAGCACCCAGTCTCGGAGTTGGTTGTCCTTTCTAGAGCTAAATTCTGGACCCCAGGATCCTTTGCCACGATGTCTTCTCCTCGCGGGGAGGTATGGTTGCATGGGATCCCGGGGCCCGAAGTATAAAGGTTTTCTTGCTTCAAATTCTGTGGGGAAGAAGGTAACTTGCTTTTACCCTGGGTATAAATAGAAATTACATGTCACTTTTCTAGTTACCGCGATTAAAATATTTAGAGCTTTCAGAGTGATTCCTTGGCGATTTGAAGTGCGACTAAGTTGTGAATTACACTGAGCTTAGTGGATAATCATGAGTTGATTTTCTCCCTAGATCTGAGTTTAAGGAAAGCATCCAAATGGAGGTTATAGCATTATGAAGGGTTTTTGGGCAACTCCATGCCCAGGAATTCTCAGGGTGGATGTACTAAATCCTGCTAGGCATCTCCACTGGCGAGCAATATTTTGATTGGGCCGCAATTATCTCTAATCATGTGGACTCACAGTTCCTCCAGGTGGCCTAGAGCCATAAGTTTTATATGACATCCTATGTTCTCTGGGCCTTAGCACAAAAATGCCCCATTACAAACAAGCTTCTCACATCAGGAGAACTTGGAGTTGGCCTGGAGAAAAATACTCCTTGGGATTAATTCCCACAGATCCAATGGGAGGCTAGTTTCCTCAGCTTCTATCGAGTTAATGACGCCTTCGTATATTACAACCTTCTCACGCCCACTCAAGATTCCATGTACCACCTCTCCAAGGAGGCAATGGCACTGGTCATAAGTTATGGCCACTACTACATCCAATTTAGGCAACATACTTACATTCGGGTAACCGGCTTCTCCGGGAAACCCTATTTGTTGCCCAAACATTGTGGGAACAAAATAATCCTTTAGGAATACTATAGATAGATACTGGAGTTGCATGCCTTATACACTATAAATAAGGTGGTGAACGTCCCATTCCCAATCACTTGTGGGAATTACGCATGTATTCTGGCCGCAGCTAAAGAGGCAAACAATGAACTTAAAATCTTGGGCCTAACTGAATTCTATCTGGCATGAAAAAAATTTGATCCACTAGGCAAGATTGCAATGACACTTCCTCAAGCATTAGAGCCCCACATATTCCACATGGAGGACTTCTGGGAAGATTGTCAAGATGAATTTGAAGTTCGGAGCCGCCACTTCACCTGGATGAAAATGGGGATGATGGAAAGGCTAAAACTCCAAAAATTTCCAGGCAACTTCTTGGACACCGGGTCGACAATAGACCACCAGTACAAGGAAAGGGGAATAGATAAGATTGCCCTCCCTCCAATAAATTGGAACACTCAAGAGGGGCCAACAATTGAATAAATCACCTGCGACGTGGTCGAGCAAAGCCACGAGTATTTCAAAAGGGCATGCCCAGGGAGTACACATTGAGTTGGCCCGACAACATTAAGTTTGACCCCCGATTCTGGAACCTCTTCGCAGGGAGAGGATAGAGGAAAAGGAATCATGGTCAATCCTTCACAAGCCCCATATACAACCCCCATCAAGGAATAGATGCAACACACACTGGTGGCCTCTCAGCAGATGAAGGAGAAATTGATCACAAAGTTTGCCACCCCGGTCCTCATGACCGGGCCTATTCATCCTCCCTCTTCTCCTTCGCTGGCCACATTAATGGTTTGAACAACAAGAAGTGGAGTGGAAGAGGAGAAGGAATCTCTAAGGGATGCGGGGCCTCCTTTGGTGACTAGGAGGAAAAAGAGGCTCAATCCAAAGCCAAGGACACAGCCAGAGCTGGGGATGCCAAACATTCCTGAAGTACAAATCATTTCTTCGAACTCCCCGTAGCCAAAAAAAGAACCAGAGCATAACCAAGAGAATCCCCCTCCCCATGAAGAATTTGATGATGTGTTTAGAGCTGATGAGTTTGGAAATTTGCAAGGGGACATCATACAATTGGCAGAAGAAATCATCATGCAGGAAGAAGTTCCAGAGCAAGAATTGGCACAGGAACAAAAAGCCCGGGTAGAGGAAGAAAAAGGGTAGGAGAAGGTGGAACCCTTTGGAGTCTCAGAGATACAAGTTATAGGGGTTGAAGGCAAACATATGCAAAATGAACAAATGGCATCGGCTGGGGAAATCAGACCCACAGGAACAACCATGACCCCAACTATCATGTTCCAAATGCTGCCACCCAAGGTAATATTCAGGGAGGTGATCATAATGGCCCAAAGACTAAATCTCAACTCGACACCTCCCCCACCTCCAGAAAACATACCAATGGAAGAAATCATCCCAACACCAGAGGCTAGTGAAGAGCAGCAATAGGATGAAGAAGAGAACCCCGGGGCAACGAAAGATGACATTAACATTGCTAAGGATACAGACACCGAGGCACAAGATACAGATACCATCAAAATAAATGTCACTGGTGAACCAAAAGCTACAAAGAAGGAGACAGAAGAAGCTCATACTGTTGAAGCGGCACAACAGGATCCCAGGGAAAAATTACAAGAGCAGACTTTGGTTGCAAAGCCACCTCTACCGCCACAATGGTTGGTGGAATCCTAAAAGAGGAAGGCTCCAATGACACCCAAGGCCCATCTCTCCTTGGCAGAGATGATGGCGCAGGTGCAAAATCTACCAAAGGCTAAGAAAGCCCGAACAGTCCACACTCTTCAGACTGAGACGGGCGGAGAAACAGTCATAGTAATTACGACACCTTCCCCGGATGTGGACGAAGCAATGGCTAAGGCCATAGATTAAAATGTCATAGAGGTGTCACTAGGGAAGAGAGGAAAATAG
Organism: Thuja plicata; assembly: GCA_018584345.1. NCBI lineage: Eukaryota > Viridiplantae > Streptophyta > Pinopsida > Cupressales > Cupressaceae > Thuja > Thuja plicata. Next base: position 2,309,141 of record MU223150.1, read on the forward strand.
GGGGAGTTAGACCTATTAAAAGAAGCAACCAAGGCAGTAGAGGCTTGCTATGAGAAAGAAGGTCAAAAATCTAAGGTAGAGAAAGAGAAAAATGTGAACCTTATGGGGTTTCTAACCAAGCTGGCCTAGCCTATTAGTGCCATTCCCCCAGGTGCCTCCACATCTGATGCACCGCTTCCTCAGGGTGACATAGACGTACTTCAGGCAATGAAAAGAAAGGCCCAGGTGGTTGATGAATGGGTTATCTTACAAGTAGGAAACTTCTAGCATTTCTTAGTGTCCACACTCCTGGACCTATATGCGGTCTGCCATGTCCTACACCAAGTTGACACTACTATCTCCATCTAGGAGGGAGATATTGAAAACTACAAGACATGGAAGGTTGAGTTGGGAGAACTCAGCATCAGGGAGGAAATTGTCTCTGAATCTAGAATTTTGGGAGAGGAGTCATTTGATTCCATAAGGACCCAGCACTCCAAACTTGACCTCACATTGGGGGAAATCAAGCAAATGGTAGGGACCCTACGTGATAAGGCTAATGCAGCCCAGTATTCTTTCAATTTGTACAAGTCTTTTGTTATGAAGGTCTCCAGGGCTGATCCGTTTAGCACCGACACATGTACTCTGGAGGAGTATGTTTTGGGAAAGTTTGATGAATTAATGGAATCAAGATACCTATCCCCGGAGGGGATAGATAGAGAAAAGATGACATGAATAACTCACATGGTGCTTAGGGGTCACGATGCAGGAATAATGGCTGAAGAATTTAAGGCAAATATTTCAGACCTGGGTGAGCAATTTGAGGTGGCCAAGTATCGAAGGGCCGTCCCTAGGAACATCGATGAAGATGGGATATCCCGTCTCCTCCAGATTTTCAATGATAGCAAACAACAATAAAATCCTCCAGATCCCGGAGATGATAAAATAGAGAAATGTTTTGTATTCTTTATTCTTTGGGAGCTTAGCCCCTGGATCCTAGAGTTCTGGATCCCACATTTTTGTATTCTTTAAGTGATCCATGTCCCAGTTCCCAAGACCAACTAGTCACTTTCAAGGCAGTAGTAAAAGGTTTTCAAAAGATAGGTAACCGCAACAAGGCATGTCATCTTGACAAGAGGATTTTGATAGATGGTCTTCCCAAGGTACTACTTCAATGCTACACCTGGCGCATCAGAGATAGGGTGCCCCCTTCCCATTTATGAGGCATGTAGCCTCAATCCTCAAGAATTATATTTCTTCCTGCTCCTCCCAACCCTCTTTTCAAGACCGATTCTTTCACTCCTCTCTTCTTGTCTTATTCTCCTGACATGTCATACCTTCTCCATCTCGAGGTCTTTTGTAGCATGGTGCAGGTAGTACCAGCCACCAGAATTAATATTATATTGTAAAGTGTAAAAAAGGGTTAGGTTAGGTTTTAGGTCAAATGATGTGTATAAATGATAAGTCCAGCCTCATTCCAAGGGTTGGCAAAATTGATGATTTTGCAGTCCATAGTCAATAGCAATTTGGTTTTCTCAGTTCTTAGTTGCAAAGCTCAATGCTCCATAGTTTCTAAGCTTTCAGTAGTTAAATGCTCCCCTGGAGCCACCATTATACCACACACTAGTGCTTGCTGGAAAATATGTTAATGAAGAAGGAAGAGTTCTCTCAATGATGTTGTTAGCATTCTATCTTCTGGGTTAACAGTATTTTATGCTTTGTGTTCTTCATGTCCTTTGCTCTGATACTTAAAGTAGATTAACGACCTCCTTTCCTTTGCTACTAATAAAATATGAACTGATGGTTGATGTATATTTCTTCGATATTTAGTGTAGTGTGTTAGAGAATTGTTGATGTTTTGAATGTTTAGTATAACTATAGGTAGATGAAATCTTTCTAATCCTATAGTATCTTTTGAAGTTTATTTGTTAAATGAATGCACGCTTGCAGGAAATCCCACTCACTTGAATATCTAGAGAAGACGAGTTGAGATAACCAGCTATCCCCCTCAAACAAAATAGTCACATCTCCCAACTAAGCCCCACACTATTGAGACCCAACTCTCACATGCTTGGAGGCCCGGTGAATCTCATTTCCCTAGACAACCCTTATAGGCAAAGTTGGCCGGTACCCCGGTACCTGGTGAAATTTTACCTCTGTTGGCAGACCTAGTCACAAAGTCCCATCAACACCCCCTTGAAGATCATCATCTATAATGTATGCTAGTAAGGTGGAGTCAATTTGACCTAGAATGAGTGGTTATACATGAAAGCACTACAGACTGGTCAAGATACACAAATAGTTAGAATGGTCAAAGTCTTTAATGATGCAAAGAAAGATGAACAAGATAGAAACATGGTTGTTGATGACAGAAGGAAAATGACTGAAAAGTTACAAGAAAAATAATCTGAGATATTAATACTTACTGAACATTACTTTGAGATCACCAATCAAGTGGTTGCTATGAGTCATGAGGCAAACGGAGTGAATATTGAGCTTGCTAGAAAATTGGAAGACATTGGTGTATTGAAAGAAGAGAATGAAAAACTAAGAATGATTTGAAGATTCTACAACAACATAATGAAGTGATTAAGAGATCCAAAGACAGTACTAAGACAATGGATAAATTTCTAAACTATCAAAGAAGACTGAACAACAATACCAGACTAGGGTATACCAAGCAAGGAGAATCATCAAATTGAGCTGAACAAAGGAATGTATACTCAAATCTAAAGCCTAAGAAGCCCTCTTTCCATCACTATGGAAAACCAAGCCACACATCAAATGTTTGCAGAAGAAAAGAAAAGGTATTTCTAGAAACTCTCCTAAATTTAATGGAAATTTCTATAACTATAATAAGAATGGACGTCAAGCACATGAATGTAGAGCCAAGTTGAACAAACCACAGAAGAAACCATACATGGATAAATATTGTCAAAATTGAAACATGCATGGTCATACATCATAAGCATATAGGAATAATGCAAATCAAATATGGAATCCTAGAGGACAAGAAAAGGTAAATCAACCAAGAAGACAAGGTAAAGCTTATGCTTGGGATTACAACACTTGGAGTAGTTGCATAACATGTGGTAAATATGGACATATAGCAGAAAACTGTATGAGGCAATGGAGAACTAAGTCTAGGAATTGGTCAAACTCTTGTATGGATTGCTCACACTGTCATAAGGTCAGTCATTTAAGTAGAGATTGTGCAGAAAAAATAAATACTTATGGAAATGGAAATACAATCAAAGAAATCATGAGGATTAGAAATCAAATGTGGAGGAAAGCATCAAATAATAATGAAAGACCAAGCATAATAGTCGGTGACACCTCATCCGATGGAATAGGTGGTTCTACCGTTTCCACCTAATAAATACAAGCAAGTATGGAACTATGTTTTACAAAGCTATATCTTACATAAGTTCCTATATTCATTGTACAAATGTCAAATTAGCATGAATTAAGATGCACTATGATATTATATTTTTTTACTTTGATCTAGTTGAGTCAGTTAATATGTACTGAGTTAGTAATGTTAGTCGGTGAATATGTGTGAGACAATCGAGTTGCTAAGGTAACTGAACATTTTCTATACTCACCGAGCTAAAGTATCGTTAGTGTTAACTAAGTATTACGTTGGTCTACCAAGTGGTTGGTGATGAGAATTTATTGTGCCGACTAAAGTTATTTGGTATAAATTTGAGGGTTTTAAACTCATTTGTTCACATAGCAATCACAGAGCAGTGAAATAGAGAGTGAATTTGTAGTAGAGAATTTTGAGGATTTTGTAGAGATTTTGAGTATATTTTGAGTAGCTAAGAGGTTAGACAGTATGCAATTGCACTTACTGAGTTATTTCAAGTACTTTCGTGGAAGCCCTAAAATTGAAATCAATGGCATCCTCATTTCAAACTATGAAGGCAAAGATGGAGAAAGAGAAAAAGGTGATTCTTGTTAAAAATTCCACTTGCACATAACCGAACTACAAGATACATCCTCCAGTTGTAGCCCAACCTGATGACAAAGGCACGTTCTCTGTGATACCACTTAGGGTTATGTTAGTTCAAGATGTTAGAGAATACATTCAGTGCAAGATTAGTGAAATAGGGGATTTTGAGCTCATATCGACATACCGGTCACTTTTATCAGATGGTAAACTCAAATATGATCACAAACATCTGGAGGTCAAAGGGTTAACAAATGCCTTAAATTTTCTAAAGGTATTCAGAATTGAATGGATCCACATTGTACCAAGCTGAGTTCATGATGGAAAGCTTTGGTTGGATGAACCAAAAAATATCAGCAAGGATATAATACATGTAGTAACCGGGTACCCCACATGAGACAAATCAAAATCCCTAAGGCACCAGCCCAGAATCGAGATTGAAAAGCTTACAGGAGCCAAGTGGGATGGTAGAGGTCTACGGATCAACTTCATCGGTGATCCCAAACTTAGGTTTGGTGCTTATTTTATTGGATACAAGATCTTCTAGTCGAGAAGACAAAACAACATTGCATGTGGAGCTGTTGACATTGCATACAAGATTGTAAAGAAAGGTTTACAACTTGACCTAGCCAAGTTGTTGCAGAGACAACTTGAAGAGAACATGAGAACAATCTGATCAGCATGATCAAACACTTGTAAATTTGGTTCTCTACTAATTTGCACATTCTTCTATTTGCAGAAATTTTTTTTCCCTCCATCGGTAATGTGAAATGGAAGACAAACCGACCGATTACACTACAAATCTGTGACTTTATTACAAGTCTAGGAAAAAATTTTGAACCTGTTATGAATGAATATTTTGCCAAGCTCAAAGCTACAATGGAAAAGAGATCCAGGCTACCAATGAAGTTGGTAGAAAAATACAAGGATGAAATTAGTTTTGTAGTTGACACAGATACTAATCTTATCAAATCAGTACAATAGAGGACAACATGGCTACCTTTGATGGAATATGAACTTGACATTTACATAGCTTTTGATTCTATAGAGAAGTTATTAAATGAACCAGTTGACAAATCTACCATAAGATTTGGCGCATATGAAGAAAAAAAGACAAGAATATGAATTGGACTACAAGTTGAGAAGATGGGTAGGAAGAAGACCAAAATTGTAAAGACTTTAAAAAGAAAATTTTCTATCACTGATGAAGAACTGGATAAGTCAGTGGATGATACCGAGGAGTAAACCTCACTTGGTAAAGATAAAGAATTCAAACATGATGATGATGCCACCAAGTCTGATAAAGAAAAAGTTGAGGTACCTAAGGCCAAAAAGGGCAAAGGCATAAAGACTAAGTCTCCACCAAGGACAAGAGCACATTCGGTGAGAGTAGATTCACCACCTTTAAAGAAAGGAGTTGCAAAGATAACAAGGCCATCACTAAAATTCACATATTAGACAAGGAAACAAAAGGCCACAACACCGAGACAAAGAAATAAATATGTAAGGAATAAGGATGACAAGGACAACTCTGATGAAAACACAGATCAATTTAAGGTTGTGCAAAATAAAAGAACTAAATACTATTGATGAAATTACAAAAGCAATCAGAACAACCAGATAGTTAGTACATCCCAAGGTACATGCTTATGTAGATTTGACTACCGAGAACAAGGATAAACTTGAAGAAGCTATCATAGGTATGATGATCAATTTCAATCAAGTCCCTATAGAAATTTCTACTTACATTCCAAAAGAGTTAAATGATAAAATATTAGCCAGATGGACTTATATACTCAACACCGAGAAATAGATGAGAGAGGCATATCTCATTCTACTTAAGGCTGATAGCATAGTACAAAAATTGATGATATTATGAAAAAGTATGCCAAGAAGTTCCCTAAGAAATAATTAGCATTGAACATACTTCAAGGGAATCTTAAGGAGGTTGATGTAGAGAGCACCAGGACTTGGAAAAATGTGCTGACTCCAATTGAGGAAACTGAGGTCATTGCACCTACAGTCGATACCGAGGGACATCGACCAAGCATGAAGCCAATAGATATTAATGATGCACCAGTTGATAATGTATTGGATGGAATCCCTAAACTATTGACTAATCTAAGTCATCTACAGATCACAATAAACAACATAACTGAAGGTGATATTGATGATAAGGCTAAAGAAGATGAAATAATTGGAGCTACCGAGACCATAGATGAAAAACATACAACAAAGGTCACTCATGCAATGGTACCAGGTAATTTTCCTATCTTAGTATAAGCTATTGATATAGATAATGAAGCACAAAAGACTACACCCGAGTAGGTCGCAGACACAGCTGAAGACAAGGGTGATACACAAGGTAAAGAGATCAAGTATAGTGGTTGGAAAACACAAGGTGATGCACCTAAAGATACCACTGATGTAACAGACAAAGGTGAATGTGACAAAGACACAATGATAGTAGATACTTCTACTATTGACACCAGGTCATCTATCAAGGCACCTTCCCAAGTCATCACACTGATGGAGCCAACAAAGAAAGGAAATGAGAAAAAGGCTCAACTAGCATTGACACTATCTCCTTCATAAAGCACAAAAGAGAAGAAGAAGAAAATGAAGAAAGGGAGAAAGGGTCCCGTGACACTTGATGAAATCATTGAAATTCCTGATTGTGATCCATGGAGACTTGACCCTGACTCTTTGACGAGGTATGGTGAACTATGCACCCAAAAAGAAGCACAAGATAAGCTAAGGTGAGAATGAAAAAGTGCATAGGTGCTAGAGACCACTAAGGACATTCTAATGCAAGTTGTTCCCAATGTGAACATTGATGAATCAAACCCCATTCTTGATCAACTTCCACTGCTCACCGAGGCAATAAACAATCTAGACATTGATGTCGAGCAGAAGTTAGAAGAGAGAGCCGAAAAGAAGATTCAGTACAAGGTTACTGAAAATATCAGCCAAGTAGTCATAGTAAACAAGGTAACTCTGTCAAGATTTGTAACTAGATTATAATTTTTTATTACTGAAGCTCTTACAATTCTACAAAAGTTCACTAGTAGAATTTGGCAAATATATGACTAAGTGACTAAAAATTTTAGTCACGTGACTAAAAGTTTTAGTCACATGACCAAAACTGATCATATTTAGAAAATAAATGACTAAGTAAGTGACCAAT
>MU223151.1:14717-33615 GCA_018584345.1 Thuja plicata
ATTGTATTGAGTACTAGTGGATGGAACGACACTTGCACCTACAATTTATATTCTACCTCGATGAGTGGTAACTGTGCATTAGCTATCTATGCTCTTGACATTAATGACATTACAGAAGGATTGACCTAGGATATGTAGTCGATGAGGTTATCATAATTGATGTATGCATTAGTATAATCCTTTGTGTCAGCATTTTCTCCTTGCTTTCCCTTCCCCTGGTCGGAGGGTTGAGTGGGGTTGGTTGGTCCTTTACCTGAGGTGTGTTCAAGAAATGCATTTTGATAGATTTTAAGGTTGACATTTCATGATGGTTGGGTAGGAGAATCCACTATGATTTCCTCACATTCAATGAGGTCTTAGATATAGTATTTCAGCTTCATGCATTTTATGGTAGCATGCCCCTTAATACGATGGTAGTCACAATATTCATTGTCTTTGTACCACATAGGCTTAGGTGTTGAGTCATCAAATGGTTGCATTTAGGGGTATATGATTAGGTTAGCCTTGGCCATCCTGTGGAAGATGACATATATGGGTTCACCCAAAGGGGTAAACGTGTGTTTCAGCGCATTCTAGGCTCAAGGCCTTGGTTTTTCATGTGGGACTGATGTAGCATTTGTCTGGTTTATAGGACCTTGGTACTTAGGTTGATATGATGTCCCTGGAGGGGGATATGTAGTCGTTGTTTAGGGGTGTATGTTTTATTGGTATGCAGGTTGATGATATGCTGCATCAAAATTTTGATACATGGGAGGGGGTTGAGGGTGTACTAGCAGTGCTTGCTGATAGGTTTGGGTAGGTTCGTTGGGACCAACCACCATGACCTAAATGTGTTTGGTGTCAATGGAACCATCAATGACTATGTTCTTATTCTTGTTCCAGTACCGTGATTGACCATTGTTGTTTCTGTTGGATTGGGGTTCTTTGTAATGCTTGATAGCACCGTCTTCTATGAGAACCTCTTCAAGATCCATGCCTTTTCCTCAAATTTATTGGTAATTATATAGGCAATTCATGTGCATGTGATGGGCTAGTTTGGGATGGAGATTGTTAATGAATATTTTAGTGAGATGTTTCTCAGGAGGTTGATATGACAATCTTGTAGTGAGTCCATACCAACATTGTAGGTAATCTTCCAAGCTTTCCCTTCCTTTCTATTTGGAGTTGCATAAGTCTAAGAGGGAGAGCTCATTCTCAATGTTATGCCCATATTGGGCCACAAATTTCTTTGATAGTTCTACAAATGTGGAAACTGTGCCATAGGGGATTTTATAGACCCACTCAAGAACGGTCCCTCCCAAGCTCTTAGGGAACATACACATGAGAAAATTGTCATTGTAAGCCACTTATTGGCACGCCATGTAAAATTCTTTGACTTAGCTGATGGGATCTCCCCTTCCCTTGTATTTGTCAAACTTGGGTGTCTCAAAGTGTTTGGGGAAGGGTATAGCAGTGATAGATTGATCAAATGGATAGGGACACACCTCTTCAAAATTGAATGTTTTAACCTCAGTCCCTGCTTTTAGGTCCTTGAGAGCATTCTTCATTTCTTACCACTCTTGATTGATTTGTTAGGGAGGGTTATTAACTCTTATTGCATTGGTTCCCTGGATGTGATATGGATCAAAGGGCAAATATGGGGGATTTTTTGGAGGGTAGTGCAGTGTGCAATAGGGAGACTGATGAGTAGCATAAATAGGTTGTTGCAGTGGTAAGTGTTCCAGAGTAGGATACTATTGTAGATTGGATGGAGGTCCTTGATGTTGTTTCTATAGTGGATGATAGTAGGTCTATGCTTACTGAGGTGTTGTGTAGGTGGGGTGAGTATGCGTTATGCCTGCCTAAGGTAGTTGTGTTGTGTTGTTGAGGTATGTGGGAAAGGTGTGTTGTGGTGGAATTCCCCCAGTATGCGTAGTGAGGTAATTGATGTTAGTGGGGAGGCCTGATTGTTGTGGAGGTGGAATGACTCAGGATGTAGCTGAAGATGGCATGGCTAGGGAGGCAGTGAAGTTAGTTTGCAGTTTTTGAGTGGGCTGGATGACATTGTGTGTGCTAGAAAAAGGGTTAGCAAACTGCTGCAGTGGTTGTGCGGTGAAAGGATTTTCCCCATGTGTCTGTGGTTATGGTTGTTGAATAGGTTGAGAGATTGGTTGTGAAAATATGAAGGGGTGGGGTTGTTGATGTTGCGCTTGGTATGCGGATGTGTTGTCATTCTATTACTACGGTTGTTGTTGTTGAATGGGTTGATAATGGATTGTGTGGTGTTCAAAGGGTTGGTGGATGTTTTTTGTGCTTGAGAGGTGGGTGGATTGGTGCTTTGCGTCTGTGTGGTGATACCAAGGGCTTGCATGATAGCTTACGAGTAGTTCCAAGTGAAAGATGGAGCATTTTGCGTAGTCTGACTAACTTTGGAAGCTTGCAATAGAGGGTTCAGATTAGATTGTGTTTGCAAAAGAAGTGCTAGAATGTATTGTGATCATGGAGCTGGTTGAGCATGGAAAGTGGACCCTTGTGGAAATAGGGGCTGATTGTAATCTCCCATGAGTGGCTTGCCCATAGTGAACTGTGGTTGTTGTTGATGCGATGTAGGGATGGAAGGCAGAGTGGAGGTAGGTATTGTGGCATTGATGGTCTGTGTGCTTTGTCATTGTGAGATGATTGATGTGGTTTGGATGGGTTGAGTAGTGATTGGTGGAATACTAGTTTTCTGGGTGTTGACTACTGGTTGTGAAAATTGTGCAACAAAGGGTGGAACTATTTGTGATGCTTGAGCGACTGTAGGATGGATTGGTGGTGGTACTTGGGTAGAAATGGGGGGTATTGATTTCATTGTTGGTGATAGATTAGGAGGTGAGGCTCCCATGACTAAAAACGAGGTGGATTGGGGTGGGGTGTGTATTATAGATGGGGGTGGAAGGTTGCATCATGTGTGATATGAAAGATCCCACTTGTATTACGCATTGTATGGGATTGAAAACTTCATGTCTTACTAAATGATGGATTTCTCCTAGGAGTGCCACAGGTCTTGTGACTAATGTGGGTATGATTCCAGGGGGTAATGGGATTCTTCACTGTTGAATGTCTACAAGTACACCCCAGCTGTTGTGTCTTGTGATGGCACTGACCATGGTAGCATGTCCTAGATGGTTCATGAATGTTTCCATAGTGCTCAACGTAGGAGCCTCATTTGTGTCTACCCAGATTGCCTCAATTTGTGTGTTATTTCGAGGATCAAAGGATACCATACTGTTAGTGTTGTCAATCATTGGATTGGATGAGCTAGCTGCAAGATTAGGGTCCATGTCCTTCCTCTTCTTAGTGGATCATGTTGTAGGTGTCATGAAATGAATACCCTAAGGGGATATGATATGCAAGATGTAATGCAAGGATTCTCCTAGGAAGATAAGGATGATGGTGCTATGATTAGGATTTTATATGACATGTCTAAGCTAATGAGTATGCTCCTAAGGATTAAGGATGAATTGGTGTTCCTACATATTAAGGGTTGCTTTCCCTAGTGTGAGATCAAGTGGATGTGATTGTCTACCTAGGAAAGACTTGTGGTCTTTGGCAGATAGGATTCTCTGTCTATGTGAACCAACCTTTTGATCAAGGTGATGAGGTTGCAATGACAAAGGGGATTATCCTAAATAATTCTTAGTTTAAGGACATCAAAATATGGGGTTTGATTAAGATGTAGGTTCTAAGAAAATCAAAAAGAGGATGCAACACCAAGTGAGGGATGTGTTTTGGGATGATTTGGATGATGATTAGGATGATGCTAGGTTGACTAGGATTGGATTGGATTATCTTGGATTTATGCTAGGATGAGTGTGTGATGTGTTTCTAAAGATGACACCTAAGGGAGGTCCTAAAAATGCATGCTAAGTGATCGTAAGAAGAGGAGGAATAACCGTTTGTTGCGATGAGCCAGCTGGTCATATTGTTCAAATATAATGAAGTGTTTAAATGATATTTGCTTTGGAAGCAACCAATCTTGTTTTTGTATATCACTTTGCCAAATTGTTCCCCTTTGTGAGTTTCTTTCTTGATGGAATTAATGATGTGTTGATACTTTTTTGCCTCTCGTGTTGTGTTCTTCTATTCTCTATGTATTGGGGGTAATGGAGTTTTCACCTTCTTGTGTTTCACCAAATTGGACATGAGCATAGCTATAATAAAAAAGGATTCCTTCCTAGGACTAGGCAGTGACTACACTAAGTTTACCTTGGGAGTCTTTGGAGAAAATGATTGGTTCTGTTGTTGGGTCAATTTTGAGAAAACTATCTTACAAGGGACAAAGCAACCTTGTAAGAAGCACACAATGTTGATCTCTTTGGCAAAAGACTTTGGACCTTTGATTTTGTGTATGTTCAACAAATGTTCTCATGGGTTTATAACATCAAATACACGCACAATAAAATTCTACATAAGGATTTGGTGAGCTTGAAAACCTTTTCCCGCAAATGTAGGCACACATATGAGAGCTAATTAGAATACGGTCATCACTAAGCATGCAATGGCTCCAGCCATGATATCATATTATCTGAATCCAAATGCTCAAGGTGGTACAAATGTGCAAGTGATCTTGGGGAAGTTACTATCTTCCTTGCACAGCCGATTATCAAGCTTTCGGAGGTAAAACGGGTAGGTTGCTAGTTAACAGTTGCTAGTGAGATTCGTGGCATCCCTATAATCGGTTTGTACATTCATGACTCACTTAGGAGCCTAGTTGACCATGCCAATATTCTAGGGATATTCACCTAGTATGGACTACCACCAACATGACTTGTGCTATCTTGAAGGGATATAAAGTGGACCTTTGGGTCGCACCTTATTTCTATATCGGCCGAAGTGATTTACCAATTTGAGGTCGATCTCCAAAAGGACTTGTGCTTCTTTTGGACAGGCCTCTCTAGAAGCAAAACAAATTAATTAATCTTTCTTGTCACCCAAGATCTACGAAGGCAAGGGGAGAGGATACAAATATAAGCTATTTCTAGTGTGTCACTTAGATTTAACACGGATTTTGCGAAAAGGAAATAGCTCTTGAGGAAGTGTTGAAAAACACTCCTTCAAACACACCAAACACTCATTCTTTCCAAAAGAACCTATTAATACTAAGTGTTTTCTATTTAAGACATCAAACACCCATGATTAACATGCAAGGTTCTTTTCTTTATTTGAAAAAGGAAATACTTCGAATTGCGAAATAGTTGGCTCTTTTCCTTTAGTGCATTCAAGATTTGTGAATGTTCGTTTTAAGCCCGAATTGAGGTGTTTGATTTCTTGTTCAATTCACATTAGTCACTCAAGATTGTGTGTTTAATTGATTGATTTTAGTGCACCAAATGAAATTTTTTGATTCAATTCCTTTAAGGAATTCAAGATTGGATGGGTTTGTTTTAAGCTCAAATGAAAGATTTGATTAGATTTTAAACCAAGATTTTAATGCACCAAATCAAAGTGTGAGTTCATTTTAATTTATCAAAAAAATAATGAGCGATTTTGTTGATTTTTAATGGATAAATAGTGCATCCACAAAGTGTTCTCACGGCCTGTACAAAAACAAAGTGCAGAATCAATTTACAACGTTCCCACGAGTCTAGCAAGAAATCCTGGAAGGTCAACGCTCATTCCCGCATGGTCAAATTGTAGACCTTATGGAAAGACATGTTGTCAATTAGTGCCAAAACACTTAGCCATTTATATTATTACAATGTTGACCGAGCCAGCAGCTTGAAGTGTTACCCGAGCTAAGCAGTTGCAGTGTCGACCGAGCAGTTAGTTCAAAACAGTATCATCCAAGTCACCAATGTTACCTGAGTTGCATACCAGCTCTGAGTGATCAATGTTGTTAGAATAATAAGCAGGAAAATGAAAATATTAACACACATAAGAGAACATAATAACACATAAATTTAACGTAGTTCACCCAATCCCTGGGCTACGTCCACCATCAGTGAGTCGAATGTCTTTATTATTATCTAGTGATTAAAATATGAAACCTACAACTCAATACCGCCACAGGAAGCTACAAAATCCCCTATGCAATGAATCTCAAACCCTAAGCCCTTTCCACAAGTATTTTTGACTTAACCTAATTAGGGAAAAAATACTCTGACTAATAGAAAATTGATGGCCAACCCTTTACTCTGCCCCTTGACTCCGAGCTTGGGGGTGCTGCCCCCAATTCCCTGTAGATAAGTCTGGGGGGAAACTGTGCCAAAAGAACCTGAGTCTGATTAGGCTCCACATACATAAAAAATGTGGCCTGAGAACCCAGTATCAACAGAGTGCCAGAGTTGTCAGTTCATTGTTTCGCCTGAGTGTCAGTATATCACCCGAGTGGATTACTGGACCCAAGTATCAGCATTGGGTTAACTTAGTACATATTGTTTGATACTATTTAATATGATTAATAGCCTACTTGTGGAGGTAATTTATTTGGATAAGATATATATGTAAGATATTGTGTTTATCCAAATGATAGAAGTAAAAGTGTGGATATATGAATCAATTATAGATGTAAATATGAAGTGGCAGATTGATTAGAAGGCTATAGTAGTATAAAGGAACAACAAAGAATCATCTATCACATTCAGGTGAGTAGTATTAAATCAAAGGATCTTATTCATCAAATCAAAGTTACATAGTAGATAATTCACTAGTTCATCTTAACAGGTGTATCGGTCAAAATCCTTTAACAGGGTGGACTTAACAGTCCTTCACAAATCTACTAATAGAGTGCATACTTAACTATATTGTATAAATCCTTTCACAAGGTGAACCTAACAGTCCTTATTTCTCCTAACAGTGCAGACCATCATAAGTGGTCAATTTTAAGCCTTAACTGACCAAATTTATTACTGCAGTTCTAAATCTTGTGGGTATCATCTCCACCCCAGTTTTATTTTATATTTAGAAAGTTTCTGGGTAACCAAATATTGTGTCAAGTGTTATGAATGTTTATTGTTTTTATGTTCCATGAATGCAATTAGATTATTCAATTTAATCAAGTATAAAAGTGAAGGATTTTTATTGGTTCTTGATTCACCCCTCCCCCCTCTTAGTCACCTAGCCTACAATATATTTCCAACAATTGGTATCAGAGAAAAGGTTCTTTTATCAGAAGTTTAACAGTTTTAGAAAAGATCAAAGGAAATGGAAATATACAGACTAGAGAAAGCCATTGAAAATGAAAAGGTAGATCTACAAGTGGCCATGGTTCAAATCAGAAAACTCAAGGATAAACTCTCTCATTCCCTAAAAAGAAGAAAATAATTAGCAGTGCAAATGAACGACAAAAGTTACATAGAAGAAAGAATTGAAGATTTATGCAAAGAAAGAAGTTCTAAAGAAGCTGATGCATCCATTGAAGACCTACTTGCAAAGAATCTCAATTTACATGAAGAAGTCAGAAAGTTGAAGAGAGAACAAGAAATTCATTAAGTTAGAATATGTGAAGTCATGGAACAAAAGAACCAAGCAGAAAATGATAGAGAAATGGCACAAGAAGATAAAAGATTTATAAGTACAAGATTAGAGGAAAAAGAAAATTAAATCCATCATTTGTTACTTCAGCAAGAAGATATGATAAATCAACTCAATAGTGAAAATAAAGAAGTTTTCAATCTGAGGATTGAAAATTAAAGACTGCAAAATGATCTCAATACTAAAAAACAAACCAATGAGAATATGATGAATTCGCAAGTAAGCATGGATCATTTGACATAACAAACTCAATTCATACATCATGGATAGACTGGATTAGGTTATACTGAACAAGGTGAATCCTCACAGCAAGGAGATCAAAAGAATAAGAAAACTAATTGTAATCACTGTGGTAAGATAGGTCATACATCAAATAAGTGTTGGAGAAATGGGAAGTAAAAGTTTAATGAAAAATGATATAGGTGCAACAAACATGGACATAAGGCAAGTGAATGCACTGAGAAACCTAAATTTGAAGGAAAATGTTTCAATTGTAACAAAAAAGGTCACAAGTCTTTCAAGTGTAGAACTAAGAAATGGAACCCTGGTGTACAATTAGCTAAAGCAATTTTTGGTTGGGATTACAACACATGGAGTAGATGTTGTCATTGTGGTGAATATGGGCACATTGGTGAAAATTGTGCAAAGACCCACCTCAGAAAAAGGAATCCTACTAAGAGACATTATGTGTGTAAACAACTTGGTCATCTAAGAAAGAATTGTATGAACAGAGAAAAAGTGGATACTGGTTTTGAGAAAGGAAAAGAAAAATTTTATGAAATCAAAAATTAGATGAGTCAGCAGTGGGTAAGAAAGTCTCCTGATAATACAGACCAAAACAATGAAGGATCATATGGCACCCAAAACAACGAATTGGGTGGATCCACCATCTCTAAATATAGATGTAAGGAGACAATGAGAACTATGAATACAAGTCATCATACATTATTTTTGGATATGCTAGCAAGTCCAATCTACATATTGATGCACTGGGACACATTATGGTTCTAACCGAGTCAGGGTCTCAATTACAACCAAGCTACTCAGGCTTAATCAAGTTAAGTCAGGTTGAATGGTTTCAAAGATGCAAAGTAAGTTTTTGCTGAGCTTCCAAGTAAGACTAGGAGAACTACTTGAGCTATGATAACTACTATGTACTGAGAATTTAATGAAAAATTTATGGTGAAAATTCTCATAAATGGTGAAATCAAAGGGTTATTGTTTACCAAGTTTACAGTTTGCAGAGTGATTAGCGATTTTAGAGTGAATTTGTTTTTGAAAGCTTTAGTTGTAGAAAATTTTCATCAATCCTCTGAGCGATATGACATCTTCATCAAGTAGTAAGGTCAAGAAGGGATCTAAGATGCTAGTGAGGAATGTTGTCTATGAACCGCCAAAGTTCAAACTTCATCCAGCGATTGCAAAGGAGATAGATCCAATGGGAGCCCATTCCCAAATTCCTCCTAAGGTACTATTGATTCACGACATTTGAAATTTCTATCATTGCAACATTCAACAGCTAGGCACATTGGAGCTAAAAAAAGTATATGAAGCACTTTGTGTGGGCGGAAACCTATAGCCAGAACACAAGCACCTTAAAATCAAGGGTTTAACCCACATCTTGCATATGCCAAAGAATTTCCAGATAAACTGGATTAGGTTTGTTATGAGCCATGTTCATGACATGCATCTCTGGTTGGAGAAACCGGTGAAGATTACTAAGATAATGGTACACTGAGTGAAAGGGTACCCAATGCTTGACAAACCTAAAGCAACTAAAACCCTACCCCAAGATGACCTAGCCAAGAAGACTCTTGCCGAGTGGGATGGAAGAGGCATGAAGTTGAATGGAGTCACTGACATGGAACTAAAGTTTAGAATTCATGTGATTGCACACAACATGTACAGTTCAAGCTGACCAAACAGTGTTCCATGTGAGGCTATGGACTTGGCATACAAAGTGGTGAAGAACAATCTATCATTTGACCTAGTTGAGTTGCAACTCCTTCAACTAAGCAAAAACATGGAGAACATCCTGGCATCTAAGACCAATCAGTGTAAGTTTGGTTCACTCTTGGTCTACATATTATTTTATGTTCATAATTTTTTCCCTTCAAAAGGCACAATTTTATGGAAGAAGGAAAGGCCTATAGTCTATCAGATAAATGAGTTTATAGCAGAATTGGGAGATAATTTTGAAAGCATCATGGATGCTTAATTTGAAAGCTTCAAAGAGAAAATGTAGAATAGATTCAGAATTCCCAAAGAATTGGTAGAGGACTATAAGGATGACATATGTTTTTTAGTTTATTGTGACAAATTATACATTCAAGCAGTCAAGCCTAGGGTTGCATGGGTGAAACCTTTTGCATATGAGGTTAACATAGACGAGACTAGAGATATTATTGAAGCTCTTGTAAATGAGCATGTTGATCCTAAAGCACCATATTTTAGTACTTGTGAAGAAGCTAAGGGAAGAATATCATTGGAAATTGAGATTCCCAAAATCCCGAAGAGAGGAAGGAAGAGAATTGAGAAGTTTGAAAAGAAATATGGCAAATCATCAGACTCTCCTCCTTCGATCACTGAAAGCAAAGGAGATGACATAAAGATAGAAGAAGATGAACCTGAGAAGGAAGAGGAAGAGGTAGAAGTAGAGCCTCCTAAGAAGAAGAGGCTAGCCCCCAAGAAAACACCAAAGAAATCTACCCATGTCTTCACTGCAAGCAAACCCAGAAGATCTAGAAGAAAATTGATATTGCCTAAAGAAGATGATGAAGAAGATACAGTTACATTCAAGAAGACACCACCTAAATTTGATCAAAAGGTTGAAGAATTGAAAGGAGGTAGTGGTATGGGATGTCTCAAATCACTGAAGTATGCTTCTAGAACCAGGGATGAGAAGAATATGATTGAGGATGCATTAGTAGAGAAGATAGCAAGATGGAAGTATGATCCATCTAAATTGAAAATCCATATGACTGAAGACGTTCTCAAGGCAATCACCATTCACTGGAACAATGTAGTTCATATTGAAAAGGGCATTAGAAAAAAATCTTGAAGAAATTCATGCCTACTATGATTGATAAAGAGGTAAAATATGTTATGTCTAAATATGAGAGTAATCACACTCCAAGATTTAGGACTTTTCAAATCTTGAGCAAGAAAATAAAGGATGTTGTATAGACCGCAACAAAGGTGTGGAAGTCATTTTTTGTTGAAAAGGGAGATGATAAGACAGAGGAACAAAGTACAAACCATAATGTATAGGTTAAATATGAAGAACTACCTGAGGTGCAGACTTGAAGAATCTAATGTTGAACAGATAGTAGTAGAAGTAATGGAATCCCTACCCCAATCACCTATTCAGAGTATCTTATCTCTGAGAAAGGAAAAGACCACAGAGTCTACATCAGGACTAGTAGGAACCAAGCATTAGGCTCCACCTACTACTGGGCCAAGCCAGACTGAGTAACATAAGGACACTGTGAATGTTTCTACAGTTGGTATTTATTCTGCACTTGGTGCATTAAAAGTTAATGACCTACTTCAACTGGACACTGAGGACAAGGATGAGGTTGGAAAAGGTAAGGAAATAATTCCTTCACCTAATCCCAAGGTCAAGGGAAAAGAAAATGAAACAATAACTGATGAAGTTAACCTTGAAGAAGACATTGTGATTCCTAATTAGGATCTTTCTAGCCTGACAACTGAGCAGATGGACATCCTTAGGGATCTATGGAAGAAAAGAGAAAAAAATAGAAGCTCTGAGATGAGAAGAAAAGAAATAGAGTTCTACAGGACATCAAAGGTATTTTCCTTGATTTAATAGAGATTGAAGTCAATGAGGAAGACTCTATAATGGACCAACTTGCTGACATAGTGCACAAGTTTAATCATGATCTTAGTGGTCAGGAGAAATTACTGCAAAAGGTAGAGAGAAAATTTGAGACTAAGGTTCTAGAGAATGTTGCAGGTAAGATTACAATAGATCAAGTGAAGCTAACCACTATCATTATCTCTCTAGAAACCAGTATGAATAATGTTGTAGCATTATTTGTAAAGTTGAGTGACACATCTAACTTTACCATGAAAATAAAGGACAAGATGACAAAGATTGACACTGATTTGAAGGCAAGTGCAAGCTAGTTGGCACTTAATCCTAGTTCAAGTTCAGCAAATTTTGTTAAGATCAAGTATCTGACTAATCTGTAGGTAGAGCTACTGAGGGAAGAAGGAAGAACAAGGGAATCCCTATCAGCTATACAAAGCCAACTCCTTCCTCATATGGATGTCATGCAAACACATATTTCTCATGCAAAGACACTCATCCATGATAAGAACTTTTTAGTTGCAGAGCTTATGATGGAGTTGTCTGCAGAAATTCAGATTGAGTTGCACATCTTGAAGGTGTTGGAAGACAATTGGGACAACACTTTGTCTCAAATTTTGAAGGTACATAGTGATTTCCTTTAATATTTTGGAATTACCTTGTAGATATGCTTTTGGCATTTGTGTCAAAAATAAGGGGGAAATACATGTACAGAGAAGAGGAAGATATATATATATATATATATATATATATATATATATATATATAGCAGAGTTACAAAAATAGTTTTGGAAAATAAAAAATAAAGTCAGTTGTAACCGAGTTGTAGAGCAGTAGTCAAAACTGAGAAAGTACCTAAGCACATGGTAAGGGGGGGTTTTGACTTAGCAGTTTGATCAGAGTTTTTTGTATGATAAGTGTTTTTGTCACTAATGCCAAAGGGGGAGATTTTAGACCTTATGGAAAGACATGTTGTCAATTAGTGCCAAAACACGTAGTCATTTATATGGTTATAGTGTTGACTGAGCCAACAACTTGAAGTGTTACCCGAGCTAATTAGTTCCAATATCGACTGAGAAGTTAGTTCAAAATAGTATCACCTGAGTCACTAGTGTTTCTCAAGCTACATACCAGCTCTGAGTGATCAATGTGGCCCAAGCACCCAATGTCAACCGAGTGCCAGAGTTACCAGTTCACTGTGTCACCCGAGTGTCAGTATATCACCCAAGTAGATTACTGGACCCGAGTATCAGCATTAGGCCGACTTAGTACATATTATTTGATACTATTTAATATGATTAGTAGTTGACTTGTGGAGGTAATTGATTTGGATAAGATATATATGTAAGATACTTTGTTTATCCAAATGATAGAAGTAAGAGTATGGATATATGAATCAATTACAGATGCGAATATGAAGTGACAAATTTATTAGAAGGCTACATCGATATAAAGGAATAGCAGAGACTCATCTATCACATTTAGGTGATCAGTATTACATCAAAGGATCTTATTCAGTAATTTAGAGTTACATAGAAGATCATTCGTTGGTTCATCCTAACAGGTGTATTAGTCAAAATCCTTTATCAGGGTAGACTTAACAGTCCTTTACAAATCTCCTAACAGAGTGCATACTTAACTGTATTATATAAATCCTTTCACAAGGTGGACCTAATAGTCCTTATTTCTCCTAACAGGGCAGACCATTAGAAGTGGTCAATTGTAAGCCTTAATTGGCCAACTTTATTATTGCAGTTCTAAATCTTGTGGGTATCATCACCACCCCAGTTTTACTTTCTATTTGGAAGGTTTTTGGGTAACCAAATATTGTGTCAAGTGTTATGAATTTATTGCTTTTCTGTTCCATGCATGCAATTATATTATTCAATCTAATAAAGGATAAAATTGAAGAATTTTTATTGGTTCCTGATTCACCCCCCATCTCAATCACCTAGCCTACAATATATTTCCAACACAAACAATGATCCTGTAAGGGTTTGATCAGGATTTGTAGACTTAAAAATAAAATAACACATGTATAAATAGCCTTAAGTCTTTGTAGGTTACATAATGCATTCCCGCGATTCTAGCTTGCATTCCCGTGATTCTGGCTCGCGTTCCCGTGGGTCTATTAAAATGCAGAAAAAGACAGAAGAGAAGAATAAAAAGGTCTCAGACACTATGAGTCTGCAGGGTCGAGGGGTCTCTTTCCCACAAACAAAACCTTTGGTCTCGCGAGTCCAGCCATCAATCTCATGATAGACTTTTTTTGATTCTGTGTAAAATCTGACAACGAGATTGATGGCACAAATAGTTTCTTTTCCACTTTCCTAATTGCAAAAACCAAAAAACCTAACACAAAAAGCTCAAAAAACAATAAACATTACGATTTTGGTTAGTATGCAAAGAAAAGGAAATGATTAAAGAGGAAATGACCCATGAAGTGGGTCCCACCAAACGTGCCAAAATGTGAGCAATGAATACTAGTGGTTAAAAGAACACAAAGCTAAACTAAGCATTCAAACAACTAACCAATTGCCGCATATAACATTACACTCAAAAGAGAACTAAATTTTTTTTAACAAAAGGCGTAAGACTATGCAAACCTCCAAAACTAAGTAGAAGCTCCCTTTGATGTGTATATTTGGTTCCAGATGGCTTGGATGTGTGCTCAATAGATGCTTCAAGCTTCAAGAGATTGGGTAAGTGTTGCTTCTAGGATGATTTGGGCATTATAAGGGTGCAATGGATTATTTTGGCTCTCAAATGGAAATTATAACTTTGCATGGAAATGTGGATGAAAATGGAAGAGTGAAGGGGTCAATTTATAGGCAAATGGACGGAGAAATAGAGGGTCAAGATGCAAACTTGAGGAAGAGTCAAGATGCATTTGTGGGAGAGCACATGGATTGTGCTTTCTCAAATGCCTCTCATTGTGACAAGTGTCACAAGGAGAGAGATTTGGAAGAATGGGGGAATGCGACCATTTTGGGAGATGTGAGAGGGGAGAAAGATGTAAGAGATGGGTGGAGTGTGTAAGAGGGATGTAAGAGCATTTAAGAAAGACTTAAATGCATATAGTTGGGGATTTGAGGGATGTGACATGAAAGTTGAATTTGGGGTTGGGGTTGATTTCTTAATCCTTGGATTATGATTGTGCAAATGCTTACGGAGTGACTAGGCTTAGGTTTAGAGGACAAGTGGGGTGATTATGGAGATGTGATGGGAGGAGAGAGAATGAGTGGAGCGGTTAATTAGTTCATTGTGGTTAATTAACTAATAAGGAAGGGTTAGTATGTGTGAATGGTTTGGGTTGAGTTTCAACCATGGTTTAAGTGGTTGAGTATGGTTAGATTAGGGGTTAAAGTTAGGAGACATGTGATCAAATATAATTAAATAGAATATTTAATTCACAAGTGGGATAAAAGGGGGATTTATGAATTAAGTTAAAGAAATAAATATAATCATTCAACTTAATAGAGGAAAAGGGATTTAATTAATTATTAGACTATGGGTTGTCATTTGATAATTAATTGGACTGTAGCTAATTAATTGAATTAATTGAGCTAGGGGATAACATAAATTAATCAAATAAATATGTAATTATTTAATCAATAATGTTCTAGAAAGGCACTAAATTAATTAAATATGTTTAATCAAATTTAGGTTTCTATACCTTTTAATGCAAACACACTTATAACTTGGATGAAATTCCTTACAATTCATCTTCTCATTTCCACATCCATTTATCAAATTCTTGTGCAAATATTTAACCCTCTGAAACTACCCTTAAGAATTACCCCTCACTTGGAACAAACTTAGGAACAATCCCACATCTACCTTGTAAATAGTATATTGAAATTGCCTTACAAACTCAATACACAAGAATTCAAATAAAAAAACATGAAGACATCATAGATATGAAACAAGAAATTCCATTGTATTTTATTAAAATATATTTGTTCAATACATTCAAAATGAAAAAAGCTTCAAAAACAGAATTTTTTTTAGAAAACTACTTTGTAGTTGTAAATTCACCATGACTACAATACATTAAATCTTTCTAATTATAGTATACACTATCCATCTTGGAATCCTGAAGGAAAATAGGATGCAGCAAGCTTTGGATGGCTAGTAAAAGAAAATAGCACTAGAAGACAAAAATAGTTAGAACTTTCAGTCGGTGGAGGAGGAGAACATGAGTAGGTGATTTATAATCACTCCAAATATTTTGCAGTTGGCACCTTTATCTGCATATGTTCAAGGTAACTTCTAAAAGTTGTTATGAGACATAGTGACTACCAATACATGCTAACTTACACTATTCTTGATGATAATTACCCTCCCTGTGCTTATTAATCAAGTGCCAAGTGGCATTCATTCCTCAATTATTACTTACAGGTCTGTTATTGTTAGCTTCTTCTTCTTCTTGGGCTTAGTGTTGTTTTTTCCAAAAGATCAGAGCAGTTCATCAATGGCTCTAAGACAATATCTGAATCCACCGCTATGAAACCCTTTGAGAATAAGATTTGAATTTTAACATTTAGTTATAACGGTCATAGGTGGCGCGGAACAAGACCTGGATGGTCGATATCAAGTCTCATTTTTAGTTTAAAACATAGTTGTGGATCTTGTTTAATTTATCTGGGAACTCAGATCAAATCTGAAAATAAGGCAAGCTGTCACAATGGCTCAACATTTATTTGACATGCATATTTTTTTTAAGTCACCATGACCACTGTCAGATCTTTTCTAAATTACGACACCTTTACTACTTTCAAACTTGGGACCCATGACATCAGTAGAGACATGTGTCAATCTATCATTTTTCCTCGAACACTATCTGTCTTGCACCTCGAGCATAAGGCAACACAACATCCAATAGATCTTTTCAAACCTATTGTCTCTTTAACTGCCCTTTGACGACCTAGGCCCCAATGATTAGATCCTACCAAGTATCACCTAGGCACAATGGCTCAAGGCTAGATCTTGCACAACTGTGTCTTTGAGCCTTCACACTAACCATCTGAAATATCTCTCATCTGAACTTGGCATGTAACTCGTCCGTAACTTTGAGTTCATTATTCCTTCATATCTCCAAGTGGATGGATAGTTTCTTTAACTCTGGTCACTTTTGGAGATCACGCATAGACCGCATGATATATCTACCCTTGGATCACGTGGCACAATCTTACAAATTATTCAAACAAAGACCTTAACCCAGGCTTGATCTAGAGATTTAGCAACCAAAGAGATCTTGCAATCGTTGAAGGTTTAAATTAACCCTAGTCAAATCTCAAGATTCAGAGATAAGGGCTATCTCTGAATCTCTTAATACTTTTCATGATTCTTGGTTTATCTATAGATTAAGCTCTAACCCTTGATCTTGATCTTGATCCATGTCTCATACTTGATTTCATAATCCTTGACACTAACTCCAATTTATTATGAGATTACGAGATAAAGGTTATCTAATAATCTCCCGATGTTTAAACTAACTCTAGTAAAGTCTCAAGATTCAGAGATAAGGCTTATCTACGAATCTCAAAATAAATTTCTTAACCTTGGGTTTATTTGGAGACTTGGAAAGCACCACTGATCTCATCAACTAATTGGACACGTGTTTTCATCTAGGTTCACTACCTATGAATCACTGAATACCTCTTGACTTCTTGACTTTATTTGGAGACTCAATGCAAGCCCTAGATCTTTGCTCTAATCAATTGTCCAGATCCTTCCTCGGAAAACCTAACTTGTATTTGAACTAACCATGCCTGAACCTGATCAAAATTGGAGATTTAGCGACTGAATAGATCTCCAAGTAATTAAATGATTCTTTTAACTCGAGTTTGATCTGGAGATCATGTGCTATCCCTAGATATTGTCTTTAATCAATGATCAATGCTGAATCTATGAATCCTTCAGGTACTTGACCAATTTATTCCTATATTAGGAGACAACCCTTGATCTTGATCTTGATCAATGTCTCACGCTAAATCTCTAAATGATTTCCTTAACTGCACTTTCATTCTGAGATCACCCGACCAAGCTACCTCTGAATATCGCAATAAACTCAACTAGACTTGGCCTAACCACAAGTTCATCTAGAGATTTGGAGATAAAGGAAACTCAAAAATTTTGAATCAAATACTAACTCTGGAGTTGATTCAAATATTATGTGTTGATCACATGATCAAAACAAAGACAGAACAAGATCAATGGTCCTCTTCCAATCACTGAAAAAAACCTTGACTTTGACTAAATTCTAGCTATCAAGCACCAGCTACTTATCTCTGAGAAGATATACAATCCTTGTCAAGTCTTTGAACAATGAACTTAACTCCAAGTCTATTCACAAATTAGTGACAAGGAAAAACTACAAACCCCTACTTGACTTAGGTCACATTACAAGATTACAAGATAAAGGTCGCGCCAAGTCTCCAGATAAAAAACTTAACTCTGAATATATTCAAAGATCAAGTGCCAGCCACATGATTAGATCTACATCTATGGTCCTTTCCAGATATCTGAATAAGAATCTTGACCTTGACTTTATCTCACGACTTAGTTCCAACCGCAAGATCAAAACAAGATCTATGGCCATGACTTGATCCTATAATCCTTAAGAGCATATTTCTTTCTTTCTAAGATTAAGAGATAAGAGCCCGCACCAAGTCTCTAGACCATAAAGAATATTTGATCCCAATCATGAGATTAGGAGATAAAGGCAAGGAGAAAAAATGCACATGACAAAAATAATTTTTAAGTTACTCAAAAAAGTAACTTCAAAATAGAACAAGGTCATGAGGGTTTAGGTTTTTTCAAGTAATGACACAAAAATAATTAGGTTTTAAGGCTCTCATGCATTTTCAGAACCAAAACGCTTGTGATACAAACATTTTCAAAAACATTTAGGGCACACTAGAGCTCACTTCAAAGTTTAAGGCAGAAACTGGCACTAAGAACCCAAATTTTTAGCATGACTCAAAAAACCTAAAATAGACCCAATAGTGGCTCTATCTGAGGATTCTTTGAATGCAAGTTTAATGAAAGAAACTAGAACTCTGGGATGGAAGACCACAACTAGACTAACCTACTACAGAAACAAACACACAGCAGGAAACAAACACACCTGTACATAGATTACAAGACTATTGTGCATTGAAAGTAGATTTAATTTAAGAAAGGATTTAAGAATTGTTCATGCACTGGCAATTCAAATACCTGACCATCCATATTTTTCATAAAATATGAATCCTTTCCAAATACTTGATAGATAATAAAATGCCTCAACCATAAAGATTCAAACTTGTTATGCTTTCCTTTATCTTCAGCCCTGGCATTCCATTGCAATACCATGTCATCAAGATGAAATTTTCTGGTACCAGCCCTTTTATCAAACAATTACTTCATCTTTTGTTGATTTCTTATGTTTTTCTTCTACCCTTCTGATGCAGGAGCATCCTGGGTGTAAGGGCAATCTTGCATCACCCAAAAATATTTATGTTTTCTTTTCAATAAGGGCTACCTTGTGCAGAGCTGCTATTTATGGAAACTTGCTATTTTTAGTAA
>MU223151.1:33715-50658 GCA_018584345.1 Thuja plicata
GGAGAAAGGACCTTTTGGATTGCTTTTATCCTCTTAGGGTCAATCCTTACCCCTTCCTTTGATACAATTTTCCCTAGCAATTTTCCCTATGTTACTGCAAACTGACATTTATTAGGATTCAAAGATACACCATACTCAACAGCTTTGATGAACACCTTCTCAAATTGATCACAATGATCTTTTTCTTCTTTAGAATATGTTGTCAACTCATCTTGATAAATAACCATATATAGATCAATAAAATCTTTGAAAGGAATATCCATGGCTCGTTGGAATGTTGCCCCTACATTCATCAAACCAAAAGGCATCCTGATGTACATATAAGTTTTCCAAGGAGTAGTAAATGCAGTCTTAAACTGCTCTGACTCCTTCACCAGTACTTTTTTATATCCTAAGAAGCCATCCATCATGGACAATAAGTCACAACCAGTGACTTTATGTAACATTGCTTCCCTATTTGGTAAAGAATAATTATCTTTTAGAGATGCTAAGTTCAGATTTTTGAAATCTACACACAGCCTTATGCCACCATTTTTCTTCCTGACTGAGACTAAATTAGATACCTGTTATGCCATGCATCCCCGTCCCTACATTTTGTGTGAAAAATGTTGGGTCCCCCTTTTTTTTCTTTTGCTTTGCTTTTTGCTGCGGCTTTGCCCTGTCTTTCTTTTCCTTTTTATTTTCTTTCTCCGGGGTTTTCTTCCCTGGTGTGTGTTGTTTTCTTGGTTTTTTTTTCCCCTCCGGGATCTCGGATCCCGGAGGTTGTCTTTTGTAGGAAGTCAAATTTTGGACTCCGGGATCCTTTTCTATGATGTTCTTAAGTCTTAGGAGTATCATCATAAGGAATCCACGGGCCCGGAGTCCAGAGGTTGCGCCTGACCTAAAATCTCCGGAAGGGGGAGGATTACATTTTCACCATGGGTATAAATAGACTTACCTGTCATTTTCACATTTACCATGATTAAAATCTTCGAGCACCTAGACCGAAATAGAGCGATTTTCAAAGTGATTGGCAGAGCAGTTACAGAGAAATTTGTGATAATCAAAGCTTAACATCTTCTACTGTTCTAAGATGTATGCTAGCGCTCTGTGGTGGTGATCTCGACAGCCTGACGATTTGAAGTTGTTGCAGAGTTCTTGTGGTAATCTTTCCTTTCCTTCGCCTTCTACACTTTTAGGTTGGTGCTTCGGCTTCCCTCTTCTCTATTTTGCTTTCATTTTTCTGGTTCTCTTGGCTTGCCTGGTTTTGTTTTCGTTTGCTTTGTTTCTCTGTCGTGTCTTTCCGTTGGTTTCTGGTTTTGCCGCCCGTTGGTGGCTCGGCTCTGCCAGAGGGTTGTCCACCCTCTGTGCAGTGGTTGTTTGTCTCTACATGATGTGAATCATGTAAATAAGAGTCTGTCTGTAAATAGTCTGTAAATAGCATGTACATGATGTAGATAATTGTATATATATGTTTCTGCTTTGTCTGGTTTTCCCGCGAAAGTCGTCCCGTGTGTATATTCTTGTATATATGTGCATATTTGTAGATAAACCTTGTATATCTCCTCCCTTCCATGTATATACCCCTCAGCTCTATGTATATCCTTCCAGGTGGCTCCACGAGCTGGTCGAGTCGCCTTCGCTTTTGGTTTTTCGCCTCCAAGCTTGCTTCGAGGCAGAAAACCACCTGTTTGAAACTTGGCTCTCAGCCAGTTTCAAATAGGTGATTTTCTCTCTCCTCCATCAAGGCTGTCAGAGCCTCATTTATTTCCCATACGCATAATTACTTCCAGCCAAGTGGCTTTCCTTTTTCGTGCGTTCGAACAGTTGGCTCCGCCGTCATCGCCATCACATCCATTCAATGCTAACGCACGCGGCGTCCACGTGGGCCTGCCTCCACTTTCTTCTTTGCTAACGGTCGTTTCTCCGGGCCTTGGGCCTCTTTCCATAATTCATCCTATGTCTTCGTCAAGTGTGATAAAATTTCCCAGACCCAGAGATATAGTGAAAATCTTAAGTTTATGATGTGTTTTTCTTTTTGGATATCTTTGTGTAAAACTAACTTTTCAGGAAAAGCAAACGATGCGGTGGTAAAAACTCTGAACTCCAGAGTAATTGTTTTATTTTAATAAATATGATATGACGGTCATTTTGTCTCGCAGGTCTGGACTTCATCTTACAGACATGTCTGAGGCATCCACATCATCTCCTCCCGGGAGTCTGGAATTACCAACTACAACCGAGACCAGGGCAGCAGCAAAGTCAAAAATGGAGAAGGCCCTGGCAAAGATGCCCCTCACCATGAAGTTTGTGCAGGATAATGAGATTGTAGGCTCAAATATTGAGTCCGGGGTGAAACTGATGACTGACGCCAGTGTCGGGACTTGGGTAGAAATGCAGGCCCTGGTAAAGATAATGCACATCCAGCAACAGGATGGAGACAAAATGGCAACCAACATCGGAGGTTCCAGAATCCTTCGGGCAGCTTACTTCCCATGCTCCGTGCAGTCTCCGAAGCTTGTTCTAACCTTGGCTGCCAACTATAACTCTTCTGTCCGGGCTGTCATGCTTGCAGCTGCAGAACCCACGGGATACCCCACTCCATTGGTGTCCCTCGACCCAGTCACTTTCCAAGCAGGCCTGGGTATCCCACAATTTGACAGGGCCACGGTGGTTACAAGGACTGAGGCCTTGAAACAGTTCAATCAACTGGAGGATGCCGCCCGGGTGTACATGAACACCAACTGGCTCAAGGTCCCGAAGAGGGACCCAAAGAGAATGAAGATAGATATCCCCCGCTCTGAATTCAAGGAGGGCATCCAGATGGGGATGATAGCATTGGCCCGGGTATTTGGGCAACCCTCCGCCCAAGAAATTGCAAAATGGATGTACTATTTCCTACTGGGCATCTCCACTAAGGGAAAAATTTTTGACTGGGCGACAATAATTTCCAATCATGTCGACTCTCAGTTTCTGCAGTTGAACGAGAAGAAGAAGTTCTACATGACTTCTTATATTTTCTGGGCTTTGGCCCAATAGAGGTCCCACTCCAATGGCCTGCTTACAGATGGCATTCTTGGGCTTGACCTGGGACAAAAAGCACCATGGGACCATTTCCCACAGATTCAATGGGAAGCCAGCTTCCCCAGTTACTGCCAGGTAAACGATTCTTTTGTTTACTACCATCTGCTCATGCCCACCCGGGATGTCGAATACTGCCTATCCATTGAGGTGATGAAGTTGATTAGTAGTTATGGGCACTACTATATCACATTCCAACAGCATACATACATTAGGGTGGCCGGCTTCTCTGGGAAACCCTACTTGTTGCCCAAGTATTGTGGGGACAAGATCGTGCTGCTGGAGTATTGCAAACAAATGTTGGAGCTGCATACCCTCTTGGCCCACAAGAAGGTCCCAAACGTCTCGTTCCCAATCTCCTCTGGGAACTACACCTACAGTTTGGCCGCCGCAAGGGAGGCAGACAATGAATTGAAATGTTATAACTTGCAGGAATTTTATCTAGCATGGAGGAATTTTGATCCGCATGGCCGAATTGCAACGGCACTGCCCCGGGCTTCGGAGCCCCACCAAATACACATGGAGGATTTCTGGGCAGATTTCCAGGATGATGTAGATGTCCGGAGCAGGCACTATGATAGGATGATAGCCGGAATGATGCAAGAACTGAAGCTCTGGAAGTTCCCGGCGGGTTTCTCGGACACCGCCCCCACCACAGACCCCCAGTAAAAAGAGAAGGGGATCAACAAGATGCCACTGCCGGCAATAAATTGGGCCACCCAAGAGGGGCCCACAATTGAAGACTTCACCCAGGAAGTAGTGGAGCGAAGCCACACCTACTTCAAGAAAGCATGCCCCGGGAGTACTCGCCGGGCAACCCAGCCGGCACAAGGGCCAACTCCTCCGCCAGTACCAAGATTGACCCCGGGGGCCGGGACTTCCACACAAGGCGCAGACAAAGGGAAGAGGATAGATACAACACCCTCCACACAGGAAGTCCCCGTTCAGGAACAGATTAAGAAATCTATAGCAGCCTCCCAGCAAATGAGGGAGCAGTTAATTACGAGGCTTGCCACTCCCCTGCTAATGGCCGGACCAATTCTTCCTCCTTCCTCCCCATCACTAGTAGCCTTAATGGTTAAGGCAACGGGGGTGGATCCCACGGAGGGAGCAGCAATTGCCGATGCGGGGCCACCTCTAATCACCTAGAGGAAGAGAAAGCATATTGCACAGCTGAAGGCAGAACCAACGCCAAGGGCTTCCCTCCCAAAAGAAGTGGAAATCCTTTCTTCCAGTTCCCCAGAACCGGAGAAAGAAGAAGAATAGGTAGACATCCCAGCCAATCCCCCTCCTGAAGAAGAGTTTGACTTATTTGCAGTCGATGAGTTCAGAAACCTACAAGGGGGCAACACACAAGCGGAGATCGAGGTCCCCAAAAAGGAACAAGGGGCTGTGGACTTGGAAGACTTGGAACAAGAGATCGCTGCAGAACAAGAAGAGTAGCAGACAGAAGAAAAGAGGCCAGAATTTGGAGATTGTTTCCGGGGCCCAAACGGAGAAAGGTCCGGGAGTGGACCAACAACCACCAAGCGAACAGATGGCATCCGCTGGGGAACCCAAACCCGGACCTTCGGGATCAACCGTAACCCCAGTCGCCGCGTTTCATAGGCCACTCCCAGGGACAACCTTCTGGCAGGTAATCACAGCAGCCCAAACTTTAAATCTTGGCCTGATACCTCCCCTATTTCCAATAGATGAGGAAGAAGAGGAAGAGTAGCATGAAGAAGAAATCCCCGAGGAGGCCGACCAGGGTCCAGACACATCAATTGACATCCGGGACCAGGCTGAGGAGATAGAGATTGAAAAAGAGATTGCTGCAGAAGAAGTACCGACAGGGAGAGGAACGGAAGAAGTATATGCTGAAAAGGAGCAGCCGCCACTAGACACCGGGAGAGAATCTGAAGAACAAACTCTGGAAGGAAGGCCACCTCTCCCACCTCCATGGCTGGTAGAAAGCAGGAAAATAAAATCCCAATCCACTCCGACAGTCCCTCTCTCCCTGGCTGAAATGATGGCCTTAGCCCAGGCCCCACCAAAAACAAAGAAGGCCCGGACAGTTCATACCCTTCGGACTGGGCCGGGCAGAGAAACAGTTGCAGTAGTGGCAACGCCTCCCCCAGACGCTGATGAAGCAACCGCAGATCTGACAAACTATAATATCGCAGAGGTATCCTTGGGAAAAAGAGGAAAGCAGGGCGAAGTAGACCTGTTAAAGGAGGTAGTAAGAGTAATGGAGGCCCGATATGAAAAGGAGGCCCAGAGGCTCAAGGCAGAAAAAGAGAAGAACGCAAACCTTATGGGGTTGATTACAGAACTGGCCCGGCCCCTCAATGCCGCTTCTCCGGAGACCTCCACAGTAGAAGAATTATCGTAGAGCGAAATAGACTCCCTACGAGTAATGAAAAAGAAGGCCCAAACAGTAGATGAATGGGTCGCTCTATAGATAGGAAACACTCGATGTTTCCTAGCGTCCACTCTCCCCGATTTATATACAGCCTGACAGGTTATTCACCAGGCAGAAGCTCTGATTGATCAATGGGAGAGTGACACCGAAAATTACCAGGCGTGGAAGGTAGAGCTCGAAGAGCTCCTCACCCTGGGGGAAGACATAGTTTTTTAATCCAGAATTCTGGGTGAGGAATCATTTGATTTCGTAAGGGCTCAGCACTCTAGACTGGACCTCACATTGGAGGTAACCAAGCAACTGGTAGAGTCCTTGCAGGAAAAGGTAAATACCGTGAAATATTCTTCCAATTTGTACAAGTCATTTATAATAAAAGCTTCCGAGGTTGATCCCCTTAGTACAGACACTTATACCCCAGAGGAGTCAATTTTGGGGAGTTTTGATGAAATGATGGCATCTCGGTATCAATCCCCAGAGGGGATAGATGGGGCCCAAATGACAAAACTTACCGAAATGGTGCTTAAAGGCCATGACGCTGCAAGGATGGCAGATGAGTTCAAAAATAATGTTCTAGACCTGGTAAAACTAATTGATGTGGCCAGACACAGAAGGGCCAGCTTGAAGAAAATAGATGAAGATGGCATTTTCCGCCTCCTTCAGGCCTTCAACGATAATAAACAGCCTTGAGGGATTCTCTGGGAACTGGGGAAACTTGAGCATTAAGTATTCTTTATTCTTTTGGGGACATAAGCTCCCGGATCCCGGAGCCCCGGATCCAAAAATTTTGTATTCTTTAAAGTGATCCGTGTCGCGGTCCCTGAGGCCGATCGGTCACTTTCAGAGACGGTTAATAAAGCCTGTCAGAAGGTAGTTGGCCACAATAAGAGGCATTGGCTCGGCAGTTGGTTTCTGACAGGGTGGTCTTCTCAAGGCGTCGCTCAAAGGTACAACTGGCACGTTGGAGACAGGGCACCGCAATTCCCATTTATGAGGCATGTAGCCTCGGTCCCCGGGGGACCTACTTCCTTCTTTCTTCTCTCTGGCTCTCTTCCCGAGGCTGATTCTTCCGATGTGTATTCTTGTCTTCTTCTTCTGACATGGAAGACCTATTTCATCTCCAGGTCTCTTTTAGGGTGGCACAGGTAGTACCGGCCCCCGGATATTGTATTTTAATGGAATGTGTAAAATAAGGTTAGGGTTAGCGAAAAGTTGTATAAATAGGCAAATCGACCCATTTCCAAGTGTCGGCGAAATTGAGGATTTTGTTGTCCATAAGAAATAGCAAAGTGATTTCTGGTTTTAGTTGCAGAGCTCAATGCTCCATTTTTTTGTCTTGGTAGTTAGATGCTCCCCTGGAGCCACCATTGTATCACACACCAGTGTTTGCTGGACTAAATATTAATGAAGAAAGAAAGATTCTTGGCAATGATGTTGTTAGTGTCCCTACTTCTGAGTTAATGGTATTTCATGTTTTAACATTCTGTATGTCCTTTACTCTGATATGTTAAAGTAGATTAACGACCTCCTTATTTCTGCTACTGATAAAATGCTAGCTGATGGTTGTGTATTTCTTTGGTATTTAGTGTAATCTTTCAGAGTTTTGTTGATGTTCTGGACATTTCGGCATGACTGTAGTTAGATAAACATTTCTAACCCTATAGGATCTTTTTCATTTTATTTGCTAAGTGTAGAGTGCTCTGGAAAACCCTTACTGTACTGAATCTCCAGAGAAATGAGTTGAAGTAACCAGCTATCCCCCTCGAAAACAGTCACCTCTCCCAACCGAGCCCTGCACCGTCGTGACCCGACACTTAGGTGCTTGAAGGCTCGGAGGATTCATTTCCCCCGGACAACCTTTGCAGGTGGATTTGGCCGATTTCCCTGAAGCCAGGTGACAACTTATGACTGTTGGCGGACCCGGTCAGCAAAACCCCGTCAATAGAAACTGGCACTAGAAGGAGGGCATGTACTCATCCCCCTCCCAAGATTCTGATTTTACACCTCCTGAGGGTTCCTCGAGTTGTAGTTTTAGGAGACAAGCCTTTAGTGGAATTGGGTCCTTTTCCCCAGCTAAATTTAAAAGAATCCTTAGGTCTGCCCTGAATCCCAGAAGGTTTGTCAAACTCGAGCCTCCTGTTTGAAAGAAGCGGACGTCGAAAGTCTTACCAGCCACTGTTGTCTGGGGATCTACCATATCTCCGAACACCCAAGCTCCCCAGACAGTCCCGGGAATCAGTACCCAAACTACCCAGCATATAGTTCCCCTAATGGCTGCATATTTCAGAAACACTGGGTCCCCAATGGGCACTTTTCTGGGTGCGATCAACGACTTACCCTCCCACCCGGAGAAGATTTGCCCATGATATGAGCACTTAGGCTCACGGACCGCAGAGGAACATTTACAGGCATACAAAGATGCCATGAATCGACACCGAATCTAGCATGAGGATGTTGTGACCCACATGTTCCCCCTATCCTTAGGACAAAGTGAGTTGAACTGGTACCTGAACTTACCTGCCAACTCCATCAACACTTGGCAGGATATGGAGGACGCCTTCTTGGCTGCCTTTCGCGTGCATGTGGACCCAGCTTGGTCCCACAGCCAGTTCATCTCTATTAGAAAGGAACCCAATGAACCTCTTGCAGCATTCAATCACAGGTTCCAGCGTGCCCTGAAGAGGTGCACAGGCCCTTTTGTCCCCTCGCCAGACGTTACCATACAGACATATCTCAATGCGATGGACCCTTTCGTCACCACCCTCCTCTGGAGAACAACTGCCCCGGGCGATCGAGATACTTTGGCAAAAGTCTACAACCTGGATTTAGAGTTGTCCTGTGGTCTCAACAAATCCCTGGGCAGGATTGGACAGAACATGCCTTTCAATATGATTCCCGGCGGAACTGCTTATGCCAGGGGTTACAACCCCAATCTGGCAATAGGTGCCCCTTGATGGCGGTGAATCCCCCGCCACCTTTGATAGACCAAAAGGCACGATATGTTTACCCCTCCCAGACCCAGATGACACCGGGTCTGGAAGTCTTCCCTTGGAATCAGCCACAGCAGACACAACAAACTCATACACAACCGTCTGGAGTGCCCTTCTTCCAGTCGTCTGCGGCTGGAGGATTGCCACCCTCGACTCCGGTCAATCCTGCTACCTTTTCGAGAAGCCAACAACCGCCACAACCATCCCATTGTGACGTCAATACTCAGTGACTGCCGAGGTCAAATCCCTCTGGCGAATGCTGTCCACTTTGACTATGGACATGGGCCAACTGAAGGCAGGGTCCTACACACCCTAGAACTCAAACTCCCAGAGGGGGAACATCTTCTCCGGCCAACGAAACAACAACGCCGGGGGAAGAAACTTCAACAACAGGCCTAGACCCACCCAACAGCAATGGAATAATAACACTAACACCAGAGGCCCGCCTCTGAACTAAAAAACCAACCAGAATGGTGCTGGACCATCCCATTTTACGCCAGTCACAGACTTCCAGCCCATGACTAACTGGTATAGACTGCACGATATAGGTTCGCACAATGAAGTGAATTGTGCCACTTTGGAGAAAGTCATAATGATCTCCCAGCTGGACAGGCAACAATCACACGATACCGCTCCCCCAGAACCCCCTGTCCAAGAGCAAACCCATAGTGCCTTCACCTGTGATACCATGTTCTTCAGAACTTCTGGGGAAGATGAAGAAGAATCTGAACTATAGGGATTCTTTGATGAATCCATTCTGCCCTTTGAGGCCAACGCCTTTACTAACCCACGGGCTCCATACTATACCCGGAGCTAGCGGGTAAGGGGCCAGCTTACACACCTACACCTCCTACCAAAGATACTCCTCCTCCCCAGAGTAATACAACTGATCGACCCGTCCCTCCAAAAGGTCCTAGCTCTAACCAAGCAAAAGATCTCACGGAGGAAAATCACCAGTTCCCAGGAGGAAGATTCGACATCATGAAAGCGTTAGAGCAGACCACCACCTCCATGACCTTGATGGAGGTTTTGCTAAATTGTCTTGAGTAGAAGAAGTCCCTTCTGAAGCTCTTAGGAAACCCAGAGACTTTTAGCCGCCCACCCAAGACTGTCTCATTCAAAGATGCTAATGCGACTATCTTCCGGGGGAATAATGAGGATCCTCCCTTCCTGCTAGGCCTGAACATCTATGGCAAAAATATACATAACTGCTTAGTAGACTCTGGAGCTTCAGGTAACATCATGCCCTTGACCATCTGTCAGAAGCTCGAACTCCACCCCACCCCGTCTAATGGCGCAGTGATCCAATTGGATAAGACTGCTGTAAAAATGGTGGGGGAATTGAAAAATGTCCGGATACATCTTATCCAGGACCCCAAGATAGCCAGCATCATTGACATCCAAGTCGTGGACATCCCAGAGACTTACGGGATGTTACTAAGTCAGAATTGGTCTAAGTCCTTAAATGGATACTTTTCGACCGACTTCACCCACTTATTGCTTTCTTGGGAAGGAGAATCCAATCAGATCCAGGTCAACAGCGAACCTCGGATGAAACAGGCCCTTACCGAAGTTGGGAGGGTCAATGAAGTCCTTTTCTCTGAGTCTTCTCTGGGGGTGTACCGACCTCTTGAAATATTAACATTTGATTTCATCCCCGGAGATGATCCCGTAGTATTGCAAAGAGCACAAGACTTGGAAGAAAAGGTGAGAGTTGAAGTTAGCTCTCAGGGTCCCTCAGCGACCCTTGCCACACTCCTGTCCGACACTTGGTGTCGAGTGCATTACCAAAAACATTCAGAGCACGAGTGTGAGCCATGTCTATCGATCGCTACCCGACAGCTCGATATCTTCCAGAGTGAACATACAATCGATCCCTCGGGACCCAGTACTTCTACGGGATGCGCTCCTTTGGTGCCGTCCCCCCAGGAATCAAAAAATGAAACACCTCCAGGGATAAATTCCACTTTCATGTCGGTAGTCCAGGAGAAAATCCCCAAGTCTCCCAGTGAGAATCCAAAGAAAACTCCCCCTCCCCAGCCCCAGATTACAAATAATGACTTATGGACCCTAAAATTCAACGGGTCCCGATCCAAACAGGGCTGTGGGGCCAGGGTAGAATTAATCAACCCGCAGGGGAAATCCTTCCTCGTGTCCTATAGGCTATAGTTTAACTGTACAAATAATGTCACGGAGTACGAGGCCTTGGTCCTTGGACTCCTATTCACACTAAGGAAAGGTATCACCCGCCTCCGGGCTCTGGGTGATTCAGAGTTGGTTGTTAAACAAGTCCGGAGTCAATACACATATCATGACAAGAGGCTGGCCGCATACCGCAACCGGGCTTGGAGCCTTATTGAAGATTTTGATGCCTTTGGCATTGACCTCAGTCCCCGGCGACGAAATTATGTCCCGGATGCTCTAGCCATTTCTGCTAGCACACTTGAGCCAATGGCCGGCTCACGACTCTGAATATTTTCAGTTGAGATGGTCCCCACCCCCTCCATTCCAGATAATGTCACCCACTTTCAGATTTTTGAGGATGATCAGCATATTCTGGCTTTCATGGCGAACGTTGGTGTCTTTGAGGATCAGATAGTGGAGGAATGAGACCACGATGACACTGGACAGGGTGATGAAGACGATGGGATCATGGACTTGCCCACCAACACTATCCCTAAGGGGATGGTTGCATTAGAACAAATCTTTGATTTGGACCCTCGGGCCCGTGAGAAGGTATCATCCTCCCCTGAGGGAGGAAAGTTTGAAAAGGTTAACATCGGCCAGCCCGGTGAAGAAAAGATCATCCACATTGGTACCTCCTGCTCCCCTGAGGAAAAGGAGAAGATTCTTGTGGTTCTCTGAGAATACATTGATGTAATTGCCTGGGGATATGAATATTTAAAGACGTATGACACATCCATCATGACCCACACTATTCCCCTGAAACCTGACGCTAAACCCTTTCGGTAGAAGCAAAGACCGGTCAACCCCCTGATAGAGCCTTTGATTCGTCAGGAGGTAGAAAAACTATTGTCAGCCCGGATAATCTTTCCAATCTGGCATACTACGTGGGTTGCCAACCTAGTCCTAGTCAGGAAGAAGAACGGTGAGATCCACCTTTGTGTGGATTTCCAAAATTTGAACAAGGCATCTAAAAAAGATAATCACCCTCTCCCCTCCTTGGACAAGGTGTTACAAATAGTGAATGGATCTCAGATGATGTCATTCTTGGATGGATATTCAAGATACAACCAGGTCATGGTTAAGTATGAGGATAGAGAGAAAACAGCGTTTACCACCAAGTGGGGAACGTTCGTGTATAGAAGAATGCCCTTCAAGTTAATCAACGCAGGGGCTACTTTTCAGAAGGCCATGGACATTGCGTTTGAAGGCCTTGTAAATCGATGCATAATCATCTACATGGATTATTTGACTGTCTTCTCCCAGGACAGGCGTGATCACGCCGCCCACCTCGCTCAGATCTGTGAGAGATGTCGCCGGTATGGAATATCCCTCAACCCCAAGAAGTGCATATTCAGGGTCACCGAGGGGAAGTTGCTCGGGCATATCATCTCTGAGAAGGGTATATCCATAGACCCTGATAGAGTCGAAGCATTGCTAAACTTACAGATGCCTGGTAGCAAGAAAGAAATGTGATCCTTCTTTGGAAAAATCAACTTCGTGCGCTAATTCATCACAGGATTCGCAGAAATAGTCAAACCACTCAATGAAATGATGAAAAAGGATACCAAGATTGAGTGGAGTCCTGAAGCTAAGCGGGCATTCGCCCAAATTAAATAGACCATAACAGAGGCACCTGTCCTGGCTAGTCTGGACTATTCCCTTTCGTTTTACATATACTCGTTTGCTTCGCCGCATTCTGCCACGGCAGTATTGACCCAAAAGGTTAAAGGGGAGGAACGACCAATTTCTTTCATGAGTTCCTTTTTTAAAAACGCCGAAGTCCGGTATTCATCGCTAGAAAAATAGGCCTTTGCTCTAGTTCACGCCGTGAAGAAATTCTGGCATTATATTCTCCGGAGCAAAGTACATGCTATCATCCCGGACCAGGCTGTCAAATCTCTGCTGATGCAGAGTGAACTAGGTGAGAGACGGGGGAAATGGATGGCCATCCTCCAGGAATACAATTTAGAGATGCAGCCCATGAAAATAGTCCGAGGCCAAGGACTAAGTCGAACAATAGCAGAAGAGACTCCCCAAGTAGAATGTCAAACTTATACGGTGGAGTCCATTACCCAAGACCCGTGGTATACCGATCTGGTGTACTTGCTACTAAACAACAAATGTCCAGAGGGATTACCTCCCCATAAATGCCGCGCCCTGCAGATGAAAAGTGCCCATTTCATGATCAAAAACTCTACGCTTTACCATAGAAACTACGAGGGAGTGTACCTCTGGTGCATCGACAGGGACCAAGCTATGAAAATAATTGATGAATTCCATAGACAGTTTGGAACCGGGCATGGTTCAGCCGATGCCACTGCCCATCAGATCCTCCGGGCCAGATACTATTGGTCCTGTATCTTCAAGGATGTTTACACTCATGTCAGAAGATGCCATACTTGCCAAATTGCAGCACATCGTGAGCATAACCCAGCCATGCCTCTGCAACTAGTCTACGAGGCTAGACCCTTTGCCCAGTGGGCATTTGACTTCATCGGGGAAATCAACCCCAACTCATCTGCCAACCACCGATATATCCTCACTGCGACTGATTACTGTACTCGGTGGTCTGAAGCTATACCTTGCACAAACAACACGACGGACGTAGTTATCAAGTTTTTGGAGGAAAACATCGTCACAAGGTTTGGAATGCCCTTTGCTTTAGTATGTGACAATGGTCCGACGTTCTCTTCCGCATAATTACTTGAATGGACCTACAATCGAAAGATCATACTGAAGTTCTCCAGCAATTATTACCCCCAGGGGAATGGAGTTTCTGAATCAACAAACAAGAATCTGCTTGAGGTGATCAAACATTTGTTAGAACAAAATCCCCGGGATTGGCACCAAAAACTGAAATTTGCCCTCTGGGCAGATCGTATTCGTATTAAGGCTGCCCTGGGGACATCCCCTTTCCACCTAGTTTATGGTCAGAACCCTATATTCCCAGTCAACTTACAAATCCTGGTTTTATAACTTATGCAGCAATTTAACAACAGGGACAACATTGTGGAGGTTCGACTTTTGAATCTAGTCCAAATGGAGGAACAAAAAGACGCTGCCCTTGAACATTTTATGCGTCACCAAGCAGTGGTAAAATGATGGTTTGATAGAAGAGCCCAACACAAGGATTTTCAGATCTCAGATCTGGTCCTGTTGTGGGATAAGGCCCGGGAGAAGAAAGGAAAGCACACCAAGTTCCAACGGCTCTGGCTCGGACCATACTTAATTTCAGAAATCTGTGGGCCAAATATTATCACCTTAACACCTTGACTGGAGAACCTGTCGCATTACCTGTTAATGGGCAGTTTCTCAAGCATTACTTCGAATAAGGGTAAGTTTGTCCAAAATTGTATTATATGTAAATATCCCCTTGTAAATAGTCTTGTTGGCTATCCTCTGGGGCAGTCTCCTTTTTTTTTTTTTGTCTTTATTTTCGCTTTCAGCTTTCTTTTGGTCCCGACATTTTGCTCCACCTTGTAGGAACTGGAATGCTTCGCATAACTTTGGCCTCTGGTGCAATGCCTCCGGCATGGTGAACTTTAGAATCTATCTTTATCATAGTGGAATCAACCTAGTCTCCGGGATTGTTTTGCAAGTTATGGCACATTTTTGAGCAATCTCCATTGGGTGTCATCTTCGGGAGTCTTACAATCAGTGAACAATAATAATATAAGGAACAAGTAATCGAACACATCAAGGTTAGATCAGCTATACTGGTTGGTTGATCCACGTCTGAAAATATAAAGAAGTTCTTCCCGGGTCTGGAGTTTTATCTTCTTCGAATATCTAAATATAGGTGGACAGGTGAAAGAAGTACCACCATTTGAATTTAGCTAAGCTTAAGCTCAATGGTGAAAGAAGTACCGCCTTCCCCACTTGGAAATAAATAAAATAATAAGGGGAATAGCGGGACAAAACTCCAGTCTCCGGGGGAAAGCAATCGAATTGATGACTGGTTCGACGTAATTAGTATTGCTTCTCTATCCCTCCCAGAGGTCATCGGCTTGATTTCCTTCCAAAGCACACACAACACCACTGATGAAAGGCTATGGACCGACCCCTGCGTGGTCTGGCTCTCTCAGATATGCTGCTTTCTGCTTGTCAAACGCTTCGGGAGATGGATTTATTCTGGTTGTGCTAACCAGAGGTTCTATGGTTCTCAATGCGCTAAGGCATTTGTCCCAGATAGTCGCCATTTGTTATG
Organism: Thuja plicata; assembly: GCA_018584345.1. Lineage (NCBI taxonomy): Eukaryota > Viridiplantae > Streptophyta > Pinopsida > Cupressales > Cupressaceae > Thuja > Thuja plicata. Next base: position 48,561 of record MU223151.1, read on the forward strand.
CCTTGCATCCCCGTCCCTACATTTTGTGTGCAAAATGTTGGGTCCCCCTTTTTTTTCTTTTGCTTTGCTTTTTTCTGCGGCTTTGCCTTGTCTTTCTTTTCCTTTTTGTTTTCTTTCTCTGGGGTTTTCTTCCCCGATGTGTGTTGTTTTCTTGGTTTGTTTTTCCCCTCCGGGATCCCAGATCCCGGAGGTCATCTTTTGTAGGAAGATGGATTCCGGACTCCAGGATCCTTTGCTATGATGTTCTTAAGTCTTAGGAGTATCATCGTAAGGAATCCCCGGGCCCGGAGTCCGGAGGTTGCGCCTGACCTAAAATATCTGGAAGGGGGAGGATTACTTTTTCACCATGGGTATAAATAGACTTACCTGTCATTTTCACATTTACGGTGATTAAAATCTTCGAGCACTTAGAGTGAAATAGAGCGATTTTTAAAGCGATTGGAAGAGCAGTTACAGATAAATTTGTGATAATCAAAGCTTAACACCTTCTACTATTCTCAGACGTACGCTAGCGCTTTGTGGTGGTGATCTCGACAGCCTGACAATTTGAAGTTGTTGCAGAGTTCTCGTGGTAATCTTTCCTTTCCTCCGCCTTCTGCGCTTTCAGGTTGGTGCTTTGGCTTCCCTCTTCTCTGTTTTGCTTTCATTTTTCTGGTTCTCTTGGCTTGCCTAGTTTTGTTTTCATTTTCTTTGTTTCTTTGTCGTTTCTTTCCGTTGGTTTCTGGTTTTGCCGCCCGTTGGTGGCTCGGCTCTGCCAGAGGGTTGTCCACCCTCTGTGCAGCGGTTGTTTGTCTGTACATGATGTAAATCATGTAAATAAGAGTCTATCTGTAAATAATCTGTAAATAGCATGTACATGATGTAGATAATTGTATATATATATTTCTGCTTTGTCTGGTTTTCCTGCGGAAGTCATCCCGTGTGTATATTCTTGTATATATGTGCATATTTGTAGATATCTCTTATATATCTCCTCCCTTCCATGTATATACCCCTTAGCTCTATGTATATCCTTCCAGGTGGCTCCACGAGCTGGTCGAGTCACCTTTGCTTCTGGTTTTTCACCTCCAAGGTTGCTACGAGGCAGAAAACCACCTGTTTGAAACTCGGCTCTTGGTCAATTTCAAACAGGCAGTTTTCTCTCTCTTCCATCAAGGCTGTCAGAGCCTCATTTATTTCCCATGCGCGCAATTACTTCCAGCCAAGTGGCTTTCCTTTTTTGTGCGTTCGAACAGTTGGCTCCGCCGTCATCACCATCACATCCATTCAATGCTAACGCACGTGGCGTCCACGTGGGCATGCCTCCACTTTCTTCTTTGCTAATGGTCGTTTCTCCAGGCCTCGGGCCTCTTTCCATCATTCATCCTATGTCTTCGTCGAGTGTGATAAAATTTCTCAGACTCGGAGATATAGTGAAAATCTTAAGTTTATGATGTGTTTTGCTTTTCGGATATCTTTGTGTAAAACTAACTTTTTAGGAAAAGAAAACAGTGCAGTGGTAAGAACTCTGAACTCTGGAGTAATTGTTTTATTTTAATAAATATGATCTGATGGTCATTTTGTCTCACAGGTCCGGACTTCATCTTACAGACATGTCTGAGGCATCCGCATCATCTCCTCCCGAGAGTCCAGAATTACCAACTACAACCGAGACCAGGGAATTAGCAAAGTCAAAAATGTAGAAGGCCTTGGCAAAGCTGCCTCTCACCATGAAGTTTGTGCAGGATAATGAGATTGTAGGCTCAAAGATTGAGTCCGGGGTGAAACTGATGACCGACGCCGGTGTCAGGACTTGGGTATAAATGCAGGCCCTGGTAAAGATAATGCACATCCAGCGACAGGCTGGAGACAAAATGGCAACCAACATCGGAGGTTCTGAAATCCTTCAGGCAGCTTGCTTCCCATGCTCCGTGCAGTCTCCAGAGCTTGTGCTAACCCTGGCTGCCAACTATAACTCTTCTATCCGGGCCGTCATGCTTGCAGCTGCAGAACCCACGGGATACCCCACTCCACTGGTGTCCCTCGACCCAGTCACTTTCCAAGCAGGCCTGGGTATCCCACAATTTGACAGGGCCATGGTGGTTACAAGGACTGAGGC
>MU223152.1:15226-30848 GCA_018584345.1 Thuja plicata
TCAAAATCAATGAACAATCAGAGATTGTATTCATGATTTTGAACAAGAAATAAGAGTAAAAGAACAATGGTTGGATGTTCTGAATGATGTTCAAGGTTGATTCAGAAGCCAATAAGTGATTGGTTGGCGTATGAGTTCAACATTGGTTGAATTGAGTCCAAGGATGGAGGGCGGGAGTTCAAATCAATTTGAGTCATGATGGCTAGACAAGGAAGTGAATTCCTTAAGTTGAATTACATTAGAAAAAATTCTTTGACCATAAAGAAATAGCAAACAAACATACACTAAGTTACCACCATACAAATTATTAAGATATGATATTTTCAAAATAACGTAGTATTCTATTTTAGGAATATTTATAAAACATTACCTCGAGTGTTTGAGCTACATGTCTACGTGTACTATAACGAGCACTCCTTGGTGTGCTTGTACCACCAGCTACACCCTAGAATGTATATTATTCATGTATCAATTTAGATTCTTATATACATAAAATTTTATTTGCTTTTAACAGATTTAGGTAATTAATTAAAATAACATGTCAAAACACAAATTTAAACAAACATGTGTCAGCTCTGAACAATACACCATCGACAATAGATCATCTGTGAGGGCCACATCCTCAGTAGTGGATGCCTGACATCTTTTGCTGCAATGTACACATGAATGGGATGTCGAACCATCCGCACTCACCTGGCTATCTACCCCATCACATATACCATTACAACTAATGCAGATATGCTCAATGGGTTGGGCTGACCCTGTAAATGTATCTGATGATGATGGATCTCACATGGGATGAGATGATCCTAATGGTGCATCTGATGGTGATGGACCTGGTGTAGGATGGGATGATCCTAATGGCGCATCTAATGAAGATGGAGGTGGCACTGATCCATCCTCTCCAACTAACTGAGTGCCATGCTGGATAATGACATCAGTCAATAATGCAGCTGCATGAAGAGTCTGTATATCCATAGACTCCTTCACCACTACTAGGACCACAACATGAATGAGGGGTTTTCTCGCAATACACCTCCTCTCTTATGGTCGGATAATCCTATGTTCCCCAGGTCTATCCTGCACAGAGCTTCTCCCTCTACCCTGGAACTCACAAAAGTCAAAGTAATTTAGCTTCTTGCCAATGATGAACTCGCAGTATAGCTTCCTCAAAAAATATAAAGGAACCTCATTATTATTACAAGGTGGTTGGTCAAATACCATATACCACCTACCCCAAAAAGTTGATTTCATCCCCCTATGAACACACCAATGTATAGGGAATCATTTTGTATTAATTTCTACGGAATTGCTAGTATTAGGATTGGTGAAAAGGGCACATATGTCACATTTTTCTATGCCTTTTCTTTTCACATCCTCATAGGATAAACCATCAGCATAAAATGTATGACACCTATCCCTCCATGAACCCCATTTTGTCACCTCTTGAGACACCTCATTTGCACTATTGGACATTTTTTCTAATGTAGTGGCGAGGGTAGAGTGATGCTGAAGACCGGAAGCCTTCAACCTATTGACCAATATATTAATTTGTGCACTATTTTGGTTAAGGCGTTGCACAAGTTCTTCTTGTGATGCATCTACATGACCTAACGACACATGTGGAGGGCGTACGGGTGGCGATGGTTGTGGGGGAGGAGAATTTTGTGGAGGGTTTACGGGTGGAGATTGTGGTTGAGGGCTTATGGGTGGAGAGGGTTGTTGAGGGTTTACAGGTGGCGATGATGGTGCTTCTACGGGGGTGGTCTTTCATTTCATTTTTCATCTTTTTGGGTTGTTTGATGAATCTGGAATGAAATTTATGAAAGAAAACAAAAAATCAATAAAATAACCTAATTTGATTACAATTGCAAAAACAAAAAAAACAACAAAAACAAACAAACTTACCTTTGTTACGGGGCGGCATTGGTTGAAAATCTTGATTAAATTGTGTTTTGTGCAAAACACGATCGGGTTTTGCTACTGTTTAACCTCCTCCACACTTCTACTCTGCGGTTTAGGCGTTAAAAAATGGCCTAAGCCGCGGGCTGTTCTATTTTTTTTATGTTTTTCATAACCCGATTGGGTTATTAAAAACTCAATGAGTCGCATAACCCGATCGGGTTTTGAGCTGCACAAAAATTTTTATAATATATTCTAGGCTTGGTTTACCAAGCCTAGAACGATTTCAAATTTTCAATAAAGCAATCCGATTATTGAAATTTTGAAATTTTTTAAAGGTGTGTCCACTTTTTTGGTCCACAACTTGGTGCACACACCCTTTAGTCAATCCTACTTTGCCTGAAGCATCTACATTAAAAATATGGTATACAAATGTAGGGAATGACCGACCCTCTATATCCTTTTCAAAAGGTCATAGCTACCCACCCAAGTTTGTTGATCCAATATATATCTCTACTATTGTCAACAAAGAAATATCCAACACACAACCTATTTGTGTACAAGCAAAAATCACTAAATTGCATTTGGACAGGTTCTACTATCTTTCATGTCCATTAGTAGTAGACAAAAAAAATGTAATAAAAAGGTTGTTCACTGCTCAACAAATAAATTTCGATGCCCCAAATGTTTTTTTCAGCTCTCTAACTATGGTTACAGCTACATGCTCAAGATGGACTTAGAAGATGCTACAGGATAATTTCTAAAGGTAACTGCATTTGAAGGGCCCTCCATTGATTTGTTGGGAGTACCTGCAGAAGATTTCCAACTCCTACTAGCAGAGCCTAATGCTACAAAATGTATATTGGACAATGTTATCAATTGTCAATTCCTCTTTGAACTTACCATCAAAATAAATCCTTTTGGGGGTGAAGAAACACAAAGCATTGTCGTCACAACCCTGAAGCTTGCATAAAACTGGCACATGGATCTCATTATGCACAGTTAAATATCAAAATGTGAAAGCTTCTACTAGAGTGTTATTTATATAGATTCAAGTTCAATTTTGTGCACTCCTTTCAAATTTACGGAATGCAATACCTACAATTGCAGATTGGAAACTTCTAATGTCAAGATCAAATCCATCAATTGCATCAGCTGAACAATCACTTTTTCTCCCAGCCATACATCTCTTTTCAACAAATGAAATGGTCTTAATGCATAAAAAATGCATGTTGCTATCTTTAGCAAAGCCAGTTGCGCTATCCAATGCAGAACAACTTAAAGGATTACCCTACTCAAATGTAGAAGAAGAAGAACTTCAATGTAAGATCCTCTTGTGTATTGATCAAGAGGTCATGCTCTATGCAAATATATAGGTTCAAGAAGGGCTTGTCAATGGTTCACTTGGATAAGTAAAAGAAATTGTATACAATGATGGAGAAAACCCACCTCAGCTACCACTGTTTGTTGTTGTTGAATTTCAAAATTACATGGGTCCACTTGGGGACAAAAATAACCCAAAGTATGATCCAATAATACCAATCAGTCAAGGAATGCACCGCCAGATACCATTAAAAATGGCATGGGCCATAACAATACACAAATCACAAGGGCTTACACTTCAAAAAGCAACAACTGATATTGGCAACATTGACAGAAAAGGCCTTACATTCACAACTATTTCAAGAGTTTGAGAGCTTGGGAACCTCCGCATCCAACTAACATTCACATTTGAAAGATATGCCCGCATGCAACAAAACCCATATGTAGCCCGACGAAAAGAAGTGGAGATGCGTTTGGCACAATTATCAAATACTACTCCAGCCACTACACCTTAATTACATAAGCACAACACCTCTTTAAATTAACTTATTTTGAAGTACACACAATTAGAAATGCATAGTTATAAATTCAAGTTTCATAACGAAAAAGGCAATAAATATGAACTACTTATTTATCCAATATTTATGATATTTATGATTCAACTTTGGAAAAAATTGGTACAGTTTCCATTAGTGAAAATTTGACTATGCTCAATAAAACGTCTACAAGAATAGTTATTAATACATAGTTTTTTGTTAAGATTGAGTTAAAATGAGAGTTTGACATTTATCATTATGATACATTTGAATATTATTTTATTTTTAACTTAAATATAATTTAGTTCCTTTATATCAAACAATACAAAAAATAGTTATTAACGTCTACAAGAATAGTTATTAATACATTTCTTTTATGTAAGATTGAGTTCAAATAAGAGTTTGCCATTTATCATTATGATACATTTGTATTTTGTTTTATTTAACTTAAATATCATTTATTTTCCTTGAAATCACACAGTAAAAAAAATAGATCTTCACTTTAACGTAAATGCTAAGTATCTATTATTACAGATTGAATGTGAGATTGAATGTAAATTCTAAATATTGTTTTTTTTGCATTGTTAGTATGATTTTAAATAATTGTTCAAATCATTTGCAGAAATGTTGCGACATAGGACTATTGTAATAGATCACTTATTTCAACATGTGGACATTCATAGGATTCATGAAGAAGAAAGATCTTCTGCATTGATTGCACAAATCTTACTACAAGAAAGAGGGATAATCACATATCATCCAGTATCACAGAGAAAGTTTGCCCACTTTTATAGGGATCCATATATTTAAGAATTGAATACTTGTGAAACATGCAATCCAACAAAGGCACATCATATCCCAAGCGATATATGGTTTCAACCAGCTTCAATAACCTCTGAAGAAGAATACTCATCTCTGATACATGGAGTAGGAGAATTGTGGTTAGAGAACCTGCTTTGAGCACCACGAATCAATACAACATCTTTGTAGAACCATTGCTATCATGGTCAAATTTACCGCTTGCATTTTGCATCTGACTCAAACACATTGTGGAACCGACAAGTCATAGAAAGGTGGGGACCACAGGGAGCATATTTATATATGCCCATAGCTAAATGTATAAGAAAAATTGTAATGGAGAAAATACCAACATGGACCCAAACAACTTTTGAATTCTACCCAAGCGTCAATCTTTTCGCCTATAACTGGCGAGTTCTTCGTCGCACACTTGAGCGCCTTTACTAGTTTGATGATTTTGACCCCACGACAAACAAAGATAATGCCCCAAATATAATCCTTTAAAAATATTAGTTCATCCAGTTTGCATTAAAGTTCATTGGCACTACATAGTTTACAATTTCAAATACAAAAAAAAAAAGGAAAATGTAATAAATGTATACTTGTTCAATGAAATGCAAATGATTATTGAACTTCGACAACAAAAAAAATGTCCTACTACCAATAGTGACATACAAACTCTTCTCAGAAAAAAAGTTTACAAATATTTTCCAAAATATAAGCATTATTTGTAATATATAATTAAATCCAAAATTTTGATTATAGCTAACTTATATATTTTAAATTGCTCTATTTTTTGGGATATAGGGTACGTCATATTTCAGAATTTATAAATAAAATATGAAACTGTTGACAATGGATAGACTGTATCTTTGTAGGTGAATTTGTATTTTACCTTTCTAGTGGTTAAAGAAATTCATTTAATGAACACAGTTGAAAGTTTACTAAAGTAGAAAATAATTGGTTTATTTTGTACTCCAATAATTTTTATGTATGTAGTACATTTACTGAATTACACTTACAATTAAATTTCCAACAAATCACATATTGTTTTTTCTTGTATGTAGTACATTAGCTTATATATTTTATGTAAATAATTTTGATTCATATTTTTCTTTTCATGTATTCATTGTATCATTTTCAGTAAATATATGTATTGAATTACTTTTACAATTGTGTCAACAAATTAATTCTTTATCCCTGATTGATAGAGTAAGGATGGTGGTTCCTATAATCCCATTATGGGGTCATCTAGTTTCAAAATTAAACTAGAACAAACAAATAGCCCTAAGGTGGATTTTCACCATTTAATGGTTATATTTACTTATTATATTTACCTTTTTTATTTAAGTGGGAGATGTTGGAAATAAAAAAATTGGTAACATATGATTTATTGTTCAAATTCTTAACCTCGTTATATGGGATATGATGCAGAATTGATATTTTCACTTAACGTATGATACAATTAAATTTCTGATAAATAAAATATTACTTTTCCTTGTATCTAATACATTAGCTTATATATTTACGTACACAATTATAATTATTATATTCTTGTTTTGATGTCTTCATTGTATCATTTTCAAAAAAAAAATGTGTTGAATTACTTTTACAATTTTGTCAACAAATTTATTCTTTGTACCATATGCATAGACTAGGGTTGATGGTCTCTATAATTCAATTATGGGCCCATTAGAACAAACAAATGACCCTAAGGTTGTCTTTCACCATTCAATGATTATATGAACTTTTTGTACTTACCTTTTTTTATTATGTAGTATATGTTGGAAATAAAAAATTTGGTAACATATGATTTATTATTCAACTTCGGAACCTCATTAAATGGAATATGATATGGAATAAGACTAATTTAATAATAAGAAATCTTCAAAAGAAAAAGTCCAAATATAATACATAATTGATATTGCCACTTAAGGTGCAATTAAATTGTTGAAACTAATATTAAAATATAATGTTTCTACTTATCACTATTCAAAGTTATAATTACCCAATTATGACAAACCATACAAATAGAACAAATTGAAAATAACATAGAAAAAAAGGCGTAACCATTGCACACTCAGGTGCGATTGCTAGTTTATTAGCTTTTTTGACCCATGATTGGCTCATTTGTGTACCACTACCGGTGATTTATGAACCACTACTAGATATTTGTGAGTCACTACTAGAGGTAAACACTTTAAAATGGACCACTTTTTGACCCTTTCGCACATAACATTTCTTGTAGAGTGCATCTTTATTGGCCAGAAGTTGAAACCTTAGCTTTAAGCAGTTAGGGGAAAGGCACCAGTAGTGGACATAGCACCTATACTCGTTCACTCAATTTTAATCATTTATTTACCAGTAGTGGATCATTTATATACCAATAGTTGGTCATTTTTTAGCTTTTTGACCCATGTTGGCTCATTTGTGCACCACTACTAGTGATTTACTGAACCACTACTGGATTTTTTTGTAAATTTTTGACCCATGATTGGCTTAATTATGAACCGCTACTAGTGATTTGAGTGAATAATTATTGGTGCAATGGGGGTCAAGTATCGGTAAACACTTTTTTTGGACCACTTTTTGACCCCTTCGCGAATAATGTTTTCTATAGATTGCATTATTATTGGCCAAAAGTTCAAAACCTTAGCTTTAAGCAGCTAATTCGCATACGAAAACAACTAAAAAAAAGCATTGAAATCCGATATCGTTTGGTACCTCAATTGAACACGCGACGTTAGCTATAGCCACTACTGGTGCCTTTCCCCTAAGTCGCATACAAAAACAACTAAAAAAAATGGTCAAAATTCAATATCATTTGGTACCTCAATTGAACACACAAAGTTAGCTATAACCACTTAATTAAACACGCAAAGTTAGCTATAGTCACTACTGATCCCTTTTCCCTATATTTAATAAGCACAAATTTTTAAAATTTTTAAATTTTAAAAATAAAAAACCTAAAAAGTCAAATTTAATATCATGAATTCGTTTCCCAACTCTTTCTTTTCCAAAAATAGAAAACAATGCCACTAAATGTAGATTTATTTAACAATAGTTAAGCTAATCTTCTCACTTTAAAAAAAAAAAGGGAAAGAAAAGAAGATAGATTTTATCTTTGCATCGAAAATAAAAAGCACGCGGGAAGGGCCACTTAATTTGACAAAAAAGTATTTTGAAAACAGCCTAAATTAATATAGCGAATTCCAGCGTGTCGGTGGGGGTCCGTAGGAAGTTGTTTGAAAAGTCCCTAGTACGACGAAAAGAATTTCATTTTTAACAAATCACCTCTCTATACCTAGGCCCCTTTGCATGGCAATATATGGTCCGACTCCAAAAGGATAAAGCTGCAGCAGCATTAATAGGAGGATGTCATGGAAGAAGAAGAAGCAAATGTTACTGTTCACAGCTGCACCAATAATACTCATGAGTTTTTCACAAGGGAAGATCTCAAGGGTATGCTTGGGTGGAAGCTAGGAAATGGTTTTGTTGAGATTACCTGTGGGTGCACCAGTACTTTAGGTTTCGGGGACTTTGTGGGCTCATTACTGATTACCCAGCAAGGAGATTTAAGTGTGGTCTGTAACTGTTTTCCAGGGGCATGCAAGAAAGGTCCCATGGCGCCCATCATATTCCAAAAGCATGCCCGAAACAATCGCAGAAAATGGAAGGACTCGATTTGGGTTACGATGAGCGATGAATCCGAGTACACCAAGAAAGTGCCCCTTTGCAATACAGTCCTGCTGCGTTATTACAGACCCAAAGGCGGCAATGATATTCACCGTTTTAATTTTCACAGGGATGAGTTTGTTCGTTGCACAGGCTGTGGAAAAGAGCGGCGGTTTAAGATCCGGAATAGAGATGAATACCGCGTTTACTGCTACGCTGTGAAGAACCCTAATTGGGTATGCGCAGATTTTGTTCAGAGTGAATTGAATTGTGAGATGGAAGAGGAAAGGGCGAGCAGAAAGGTTTTGAGGGGATGCCCTAAAGTTATTAACTGCCGGGGCTGTTTGTCTTGCGTCTGCACCGGATGTGATATGTGCTTGTTCGCTTGAACGGCCATTCGAGAAAAATGCTTGGAATTTATTCAATTTTTGGGAATGTGCGATTTTTATTTGTTTTTAATTGCAATCTCCCTGTTTTTGCAGGGCATTTCAGGTTATAAAGCCATTTTTACCACATACTTTATGTTATGATATTCAGGAGGAATCATATCGGTAATCTGTGCTTGATATTATCTTCCAGGATTTGGAAAAACCTTGTGAATATTTATCATTATTAGGAATACCAAGTTCCAACAATTGTTTATGGGCTTTTTCTATACAAATAGCATCTGCATGTTGAGTTACTTCATAAAATTGAAATGACTTTATTTGAATTCCATATAAAAGAGCAATATATGTAAAATCTGTGGGCCAATATGAAAAAAATTATTATAACTTTGATTTTTGAGAATCCTGTATACGAAACAGCAGGGCTGCTGTGCATAAAACATTTGTGTCCACTCTGTCTGTCTTGACTGCCTATGGCATTTCTGTGAGCAAAAGAGCCAAGTTAAATGTGCCATGCATACTGCATAATACAATATAATTTTGCGACACTAAATTGTTTAATTAACAATGCACTCTTGTCTCCAGGATCTTGCAAATTATGATCAATAAGAATATATTGAAAATTTTCGTGTTTGCCAACTTTTTCATCAAATGCTGATAAAAGTTAAGAAGAATCAATTATTCTATACAATGTCATTGAAAAAGTATCAAAAAAGTTTTACAAAGAAAATTGAATTTAAAAAGGTCAAATGTTAATTAGACATACATAACCTACTTTTCACAAACATCACCTACTTTTCATAAACATCTAAAAATAATCAATAGGGTTTCTATTAAGATGGTTAAATTAAAATGATTTTCTTTTGTTTATTCTATTATTGTATTCAGATTTATTATAATGAATTTGAGAAAAATATTATTAATTATATTCAAGACTGAACTTATAATGATAGAATAGGGTGGAATGTAATAGTGTGGAGATAAAAAAATGTTAAATAAAATGATTAAATAGTCAATATATATTAAATAAGAATGAAAAGATTTATAAGGAATATATAGCAAAAGTAAATGTTAATGACAGCAAGGGGTAGAGTGTAATAGTGTGAATAAATATTAATAATTAAAAGACATGCAACTTTTAAATAGTTTTTTTTTATGGAATTAAACATTATGAATTATGGAAATCTCATCTCTCTAACTTTTCAAACTAAAAATAATCAAATAAATTGAAAGTGGAACAAAAAAGTAAAGTAAATAATAATTAGAAATTGGAAAGGGAAGAAAGAAGGTGCAATAGAAAATAACTACAGGAAAAAAATAGAAATAATAAAAAACCATAAATAAAATATAACCTATAAATCAAATTTTAGTACTTCAAAAAAATATTTTTAAGATTAAAAAAGTAATCTAAAATAACTTATAAATAATTCTTTATTTTATGACCTATATATTATTTGTTAAACAATGACTTACATAGCTGTAAACATATACCTACATTATAACTTTTCACCATTACATCTTTGGATTCAAATAGAAAGCCCTAAGTTTGCACTGTTCAAGTATAACAGAGGAGGCTTTTCAAAGATTAGAACAATTATCCAGGGACAAAAAAAAGATGTAAATCTGTGAATGTGAGTTGAATAATAAAAAAAAAATTCTCCATCTGATATTTATCTAAATGTATGAAGAGTCAAATCGATTCTAAATCGATTCTAATCTGCATATTAGATGTAGAGGGGCACAATGATATATTCTTAAAAGTCCAATGTAGCCTGGCCCTTGGATGATTTACATTCCAAGACCTCACAATTGTTGTGAAACCTCCTTAGTAAAGAATCATTGGTTAATTCCAGAAAAGATTTATAGATTCTTTACTAAGGAAGTTATTCGATCTAATTCTTAAATCCAGTCATCGTGTCAACGAGGTGTGCTCAGAAACAGAGGAATGTATGCAGCAGACTAAAACTAGGAATTATACATCTAATATCTCTCCCAACCAAAGTGGATACCAAATTAAATAAAAATAAAACAGAGAGAGCTATGAAGAAAAGCTAACCAAAAGGTAGCCAAATTAAATAAATTCTGAAATAAATTTAGTAGGTCCAATGCCTGCTGTAAAGCTAATGGACTCATTTTTATATATCACACAAAACACTTGAGAGTTGTTAGCTAGCTGTTTCCTTTGAATTAAATACTGTGTTGGATATTTGTACCTCTTAAAAAGTGATACCTTACTTTACACAGAATTTCTGTGAATTGGCAGTGGTTGACAGCATTGTAGTCTGAATGAAGCATTTCTGCGCCTCACTTTCCATTGTGATTGCTTGCTCTGCAACTAAAAGAAAACAGGGATGATCTAGTAGATAATAGCTTCTGGTCATTTGCACAGAACGAAAGGGAAACATTTATTAAAAGCCCTGGTTAACGTTCATTAGAGATGATATATTGTTTCTGACAAATTTTCAAGTGGCAAAAAGGTCGAGATTTGAAGTCAGACCTGCTTTAAGTTCGGGTTGGATTCTTTAAGCACTTAACAGGTTGGCAAATTGTGTGGTGTGAAAAAAGTTGAAATCTGAACTTGGATACGGTGCTGTACAAAAGTTGTGTTTATGTAGCGGACATTATCAAATAGAATGGAGTTTTAAGTACATTTTACTAGAAGATTATTCAATATTCAAAAGTCGGGTTTATTAGATGTTTTTATTTGGACTTACTGAATATTATGCTAATTATTAGATGTGTTTATTTGGACTTAAGGGTTTATAGCTATTGTTCTGACTTTTTGATAGTAAAGATACCTCAATAAATGTACATTATAATTTTTTTAAGAATTGCCAATACTTTTGCACAAATGTTCAATGTTCAATAGTAGTTCAAATATATTCATTAATGCGGTACAAATGAGTGTCTATTGGTACATGATATATTTATTAATGAACATTTAGTTATCATTCTTTTGGTATGAAGTTCCATTTTTTGAGTTTATTTAGGACATACATTCTATCATAAAACATAAGGAAACCAGCTGGTAAGAAATAACAATAGTAGCAAAGGGGAAGGAGGAGGGTCTTAATCACTCTATTTATCCCATACATTTGAACTGTTGTATTTTCATATTGCAATCTATTGCATTACAAGTGATATTAGAAAATGATCTTGGCATTCAAAAGATAGAAGTCAAGACAAAAAATTTAAAATCTTTTTGAGATTGTGTTGTAAACTTAGAATGTTTATCAACATTACATTGAAGAACCTTCACTTGTACTTGATATTTTAAAGATATATAATAAAAATTGAAATTTTACCAAGTTCATTCTTAAGACTAAAAACTAGTTTTCCCTGAATTTTTTTAAAGAGTTATTATGAAATTAAGATTTTCACTAAATTAATTTCGATAATCATCATTTTGAAGAGATGTTTTCAACTAAGTGATGTCTAGGCACAGTAAGTTATACTATTTTTTCAGTTTATATTTATTTATTTAGAGTAATTATTCAATTCAGTAAGAGTAGCAAAGGGGAGGCATGGTGAGTAGTTCAAGAGATTACCAGCTGCTTGAGAAAGGGATAAACAACAAGAGTATTGAAGATATAACGAAGCTTCAACTAATTGTAGATTTAGAAGTGCGTGGAGGAAAAGAGAATGAATTGGGAGTAGTGTGGAGAGGGATGCAGCTAAGCTCCTTACAAAATGTATCATTGACCAAATTTCAAAAACCAGAAAACCTAACAGATTTTCGCAAAATTTTCAACATCTGTTCTTCATGATCCGCATATTTTGTGGTCAAAAACCACAAAAAATTTACAAAAAAAACAGTGTTTTCGCGAATTTAAACAACAAAAAAAAAAGTTTGACCCTTTTTTTTTGTCTTTTAGAACTTAACCCATGCCGTGTGGAGAGTTGATTGGATATAAATCTCAATGTATAATTTAATAATATAATATTTGATATAACCAAAACACGAGACCAAAATTCCACCATAAATTTTCAAAATATACAAACACAATTGTATCAGAACATAAACGGAAAAGGAGTCACATAAAACCGGGGCCACACTAAGTTTAAGCAGGGCGATCCCAATTTTGTATTGAGAAATATATTCTAAAATTAAAAGAATATGAAGGCCAATTCTTTTCTTTAATACATTATTTCACATATTTTTTAATTGAAATTTATGAGTTTAAAATATGTCGAGTGTAGAAGACCTCCGGGGTCCCTGGAAGTTAGATTTCACTACCTAAATGCAAACAACAACAAAAGTTGTAAGTGAAGTCAAGCCCGAATCCCGGACTCCATAATTCTAACATTGACGTCGAACGGTAGATTGCATTTCACAGAACAAAATGTTAAAAAATGTTTGGAATCCCGAGCTCCTTGGATACTGAAACGTTACATTCTTGTAGAAGAGAACAGCTCTCCAAGCTGAGCACTTCATATTTCATACTGTACATTCAATATACCTTGGAATATAAGGTTTACATTTGTGATAAACTTACTTAGTGACTTGTGTTAGTATTTAAATATCTTAATTGGGAGTAAGTTTTTCTTTATAATTTTGAGGGAGTTATGAGAATCTAATATTCATAGATAATTATTTGTTTGCTGATGTATTTTTTATATTCTTATTTTTATAGTAATAAAAAATATATTCCTTTTTTTACCATTTGAAATTTGAATATAATATTTTATTTATATAAAATGAATATTATTATTTTAATAAACTTTTGTTGTAAATATTATTTTCCAAAAACAAGAATTTCTCGAGTAAAAAAAATGGAGACTCCCTCCTAGCTATCATGTCTCATATTGATGGGGAGACAAATCAGTGTGCTGCCCCGTCTCAAATTTCATTATGAATTTTATCTCCTAGAATATCAGGGGTCTCGAATCCCCTGACAGAAAATTTGTTATTAAGAGATTTATTGATAACTACAAATCTATTGATTTTCTGATGCTTCAAGAAATCAAGGCTGTTGGTTTCGTCCTTGAATCCAATCTTAATTTCCTCTGGAAGGATGCTCTTAAGTTTTATACTACGCACCCCAAAGGCAGGGGAGGCGTTGTGTTGCTTGTTAACCCCAAATGGGGAAGATTTATTACTGGTTATGGTATCTCTCCCTATCAAAGGGTTGTTTGGATTACCATCAATCATAACAACTCCTTTTTTGGCATATGCACCATCTATGCCCCGAATGATCATAAGGAGAGATCGACTCTTTGGGACTGGATGGCAAGTTTGCCCAATGTCCCTTGGATTATTGGAGGGGATTTTAATATGGTTGAGTCTCAGGATGATAAACTGGGAGGACTCCCTTTTTCTTGGAAAGATCAGGAAAAAAATCACTGGTCTAGGATGAAGAATGAGAAAAATCTTTTCGACCCCCTTACCGGTAACAAGGATAATAACCCTGGTTTATGGCACACTTGGTGCAACTTTCAACAAGGCATGTTCAAAATTTACTCTAGGCTTGATCGTGTAATGCCCAAAATTCAAACACTAGATTTGACATTAAACAAACTATTTATTCTACTTTGAACATATTTAATGTGCAATTTTTATTTTTTTTAAACAATTACATACTATATTAATTAAAGAAACATAGTGTGAACCTATTTTTTATATCATTTAACTGGAATCTAAAATGATAATAAATCTACTTAGATCACTAAAGCTTATTATGATGTCCAATAACCAACGTGACTTGAAACTGCATACCTGCATTTCTCTTTCTTGCCTGTGTATCATATTCTTCTTGCATCTCTATTTCCTGCACTCATATATATGGCTACACAACTAGATGCATGATATAAAATTCATAGTTGATTTTATACAACATCATAAGATAAGCTACATCAATAACTTAGCTAAATCAATCATAAGGTATTTAAAGCTAGTTTCAAAAACAAATGCAAACTATGCAAAAATATTGGAAAGGGGTGGCAAGATCAAGGAAGAACTCAAATGTACAAGACCTAAGGGCCAGACCTAATGCCTCGGGGGCTCATCGTAGATGGCCTTGCCTACATATCTCACAGAGACATCGTAGTTCGGGTTTACAAAACTTAAACTAACTCATACCAGGCATGCCCTAATGGGGAACAAATCACTTTAGAAATCAAATGTGGTATATGTTAACGAGTATGAATGAATGCTAATATATTTTCACTTGGATGCCAAATTAATAAGATATAGATTTGAGAGAATTTGTGATAATATATCTAGAGAAATTCAATATAGATTCTATATTGTTCAACAAGAGCTCAGACCATGTTTAATGAGCTACAAGAGGCCAAGATAACAATATCTCATAGCATCCAAGTGGAGGAGACTAAATCACACTCCAAGCCTACATAAGAACCACTAAGTTCATTTTATAACACCAATTGAAGTATGCCTATGATAACCTTAAGCTATATAAGAGATCAAGGAAAGAAACATAACAAGTGTGTTCGGTACCAACACCGACACATGTAACTACTACTAAGCATCTCCTTGATACGTACATTTATATTTTCTTCATATCGAGGGTCGATTACACAAGATTACATTTCATAGGACATGCATCTCTAGGTACATACAAACGAATGATATAACATATCCAAATACGATAAGTGAAAAGAGAGAGAGAGTAAGAAGATGAAGTCTAATGCCAAAACTGATGTCAATGTTGATGTAGAAACTCTAGTCCCCAATGGCGGGTGGCAACACCACCCGACCATGTGGAACCCGTTGGCCCACCCCACCGTGCTAGGAGATGTACACATGGCCCATACACAACAAACAAGAATACACTTGGGAGTAGGCTTACACACACCAATCAAGAGCACTCACATCAATCTCATGAATAGAAAAAGATCTATCATCTACTCTTTATAATGTAATATATTAAGAGTGATACTCAATCTACAATGAGGTTAGGTGATAGGGGAAAACAAAGGGGAAAGTGTCATCATGTAGCACAAGTAGCTCACACAAATGGATAATTCTCTCATAGAAGGTCT
>MU223152.1:31340-58246 GCA_018584345.1 Thuja plicata
TTCATAATTCATCCAAATATTCAAATGACTATAACTAATTGAAAATGAACTCAAATTTATTCAAATAAGAAATTCTATTATATATATCCATCATTCCCCATAATAATATGAAATCAAAACACTCCAACTCCACTTTTCAATTTTTATCAATTTTCATGCAAAAACCAGCACTATGGCATCCTCCATTAATGGTGCTCAAAAAACTTAAAAATTCAAAGTCATATAATAATTTATTTAAACTCATTTAATCAAAATTAACCATTAAATCATAACATCATTAATTTAAGCATAAACTCATAATCAACAATGAAATTCCTACGAAATGCATCTAAACACAAAGACACTCTTTACGGGTATCCACATAGGGTTAGGGTCATTGGCATTACCATAAGATGGTAACCAGATGTAATAAGGGTCTTTGCGAGGACAAATTGTGCTTAATTTAGCACAACGAGGCTAGACTTAGGGGAAATTAGCCAATGTGACATCTCCGATTAACCACCATTCGGGAAAAAGGCATGCTCAGACCTTTGAAGCCAGGTGAAGTCAATGTCTAGTACTTGCCCAAGTTAGTGCAATAGCCAAAGCAACGTACACATATATTGTGTCAACAATAGGCAAGGGAGGGGAACAAGACATCGTGTGGATCTCGCAAGAAAGTGACTATGACTTTGTTCCACCTCAGGCACACCCATCATAGATCATCATCATATGCATGTCCATGATCTCAAGGCATCCTCAACAACATCATGTAATTATTTATTAACAATAATAACCAGCCACAATATTTAAATAACAAGGGCCATCAAGAGAGATCATCAATATATATTACTTACCATTTAACTATGGTGATGATAACAACCATAGCCTTACCAGGGCCAGTATGTCGAGTGTCACTAATCATCTGCTATATCATAAAATCTCACCAAGGGTCATTGGTAAGCGTTAAGATCATTAATTATCATTGGTACCATAAATTATTACGTTTACTGACTAATATCAATACTACCAATAAACTGGAAAAAAGGCATAACAGATCCTTCTCCTTAGCTGGCAGGGTTCAGGTCTGTCAAAAAATTATCTCTTCTTATAACATACACTATTGTTCTGCCTGGATGTTCAGCAACTATCAGATTCTAGAAATTCAAAAAGTTGTTAGGAACTTCCTCTGGTCTGATGGTAAAGGAAACAAAAAAATGCATGTTGTTAAATGGTCTTGGTGCCATACGGATAAACTCTTGGGGGGTTTGGGGCTAAAAGATCTTAAAACCCAAGGGGTGGCTCTCGCTGCCAAGTGGAATTTTTATTCTATGGATGGTTATGGTCCATGGAAAGTTCTTGTTAGGCATAATATTGAAAGGGGTGTCCCTAAACATGCTAAAAGTTGTAAGAATCTCCCCCTTAGTGACTTGATTATTGGCAACTTCCCTATTGTTGTTCACTATTTTGTTGTTTTCAGAACCATATGAAAATCCTAGGATCAAGTCAGAACTCATATTACCAATAAGGATTTCCATGATGATAAACATTTATACGGTGAAAGATCCATCTGGTGGAATCTTCACCTATCTGGTAAACCCCTTGCCCTCTCCCAAGGATGCTCTGCTCGACAATGGAACAGTCTTGGCATCTCTCAATTAGTTTCTCTTTGAGCATGATAAGCTTATCAGCTGGGATGACCTTAAGAACAGATTCAATATCTCGTCCTCTCAAAAGAAAACCTATAACATGATTGTTAAGGCCACTTATAACCTGCCTACTGTCTGTCTAGTCGACTCTCACAGATTCTTAAATTGTAAATGGCCTGATGGGGTTGTTATATCCAAAATCAAAGCCAAAAATATTTACAAGGTTATTGGGTATAACAATTCCATCATCGGCCATGTCAACTCTGTTTGGTACT
Organism: Thuja plicata; assembly: GCA_018584345.1. Lineage (NCBI taxonomy): Eukaryota > Viridiplantae > Streptophyta > Pinopsida > Cupressales > Cupressaceae > Thuja > Thuja plicata. The sequence goes on from MU223152.1 coordinate 33,244, forward strand.
CCTCCCTTGATATCAAAACTTGGAATAAGTTCTTTGATCAGCTTTGGAAATGCACCATTGAACCTAAAATCAAGTGCTTTAAATGGTTGGTCACTCTTGACAGATTGCCGATTAGAAAAGATAAGCACATGAATAAATTTTGCAACTTATGTAATCTTCTTGAAACCGGCAGACATATCCTTTTGGACTATATTTTTGCTCAAAAAGTTTGGAAAATGTTTGGCATTACTTATCCTATTAATGTGCATATTCTGGAAATCATCACTAGAAATATTATTGGTCTTAAAAATGATGTTAATATTTTTTGGAGTATCCTCTCTTCTAATATTCTTTGGTTGATTTGGAAATGCAGGAATGAGGAAAAGTATCAGAGCAACCCCAGGGTTCTTACTGAGTCATTTCTTAAACTCGCTCATTTTAAAACCTTTTTGCAGGTCCATACTACTATGATGATGGACAAGGAGAAACTGAAGAGGTTCCTGAAGAATGGGCATGCTACATTCTTTGTGCACGAGCTCAAGCATGGCTATGACTAGAGAAGGAATATGGAGGATTATCAGATGTTTGATAAAGCTTGCAAAAAACTCAACAAGGAAATCAAAAAGAACCTCAAGTCTAAAAAGGATCAGAACCTCATGTTGACACAAATCCAGGAGTTGAAGAACATAGTTTGGATGGAGGGCTCTATAGGTTGGACTACATGGGTTGACACCCACAGTGGTATTTTACACTAGACCGTTTGTTGGGCTCCTAGCTTTGTTTTGTTTTGTTTATGAACACTTATACTTACCGATGTGACTGTATGTTGTGAGTTTGTGCCTCCTTTTTGTTGATACTCTCTGATGTAACTTATCTGGACCTATTCGGTTCATTTTTTGATCTCCTTATATATAATACAAAAAATCTTTGTGTCTTTAATTTTCTTATAACTTATTCCATACAATAATACATGATGGGGTAGATTTTTATTTGCATTGTGATATCATAGGCAAGGTGTGTGTATTGTGATATCATAAACAAGGTGTGTGTATGGTTTGACAAAAATGTATATAGAAAGAATATGTTATAAAGACTAACCAAGATATGTAGAAGTCCTTGATGCTAATTTAAATAAGTTTTGGCTTGTATTGTTTAATGAAATTTTCTAATTTTTATGGAAGAGGGGGAATGAAGAGATATTCCAAATTAGAAGAAGACATTTTATTGAGTTCAATAGTGAACTCGTCTACTTGATTATCATGTTTGAGATCCTAATTTATGATCCTACTCAAGAAAGGAACAATGATTGTTTCCAAATAGAAAAGTCTATTCTCTTTTTCTCTCATGGGATAAATAATCTAAATGAAGAAGAACTAGAACTGCTCAACAAATATTTAGGAGAAAGAAAGATTCCCAAACTAGAGAAAGGAAATATCAAAGAAAAGAAGAAGGTTATTATATGAAGTTGCTTGGGCCTCCATTAGAAACTCAAGATAGTGTCAATGTTGATTATAATAGTAAAGCTATAGGTGCTTAAGTTTAGATATGATTTTAGTAAATTTGTCTCAAAAATTGCAATGGACATAGTGAAATCTATGTATATAAACCCCAAATTTAATTATGATTTTTTTACTTAAAAATTTCACATGTATACTTTAGAAAAATCTAAAAAGAAATTAAAAAATAAAAATAGTTAATTGCAATTGATTGAAATAAGTTTTTCCAATTGCTTGTTAAGAAAAACTCATTGCAATAGTATATAACTCTTTTATCTTTTTTGATTTCATAATTGATGACAAAATTTACATCAATAAATATCTATTTTACTCATATAATAAATTTAATAGGAATAATTTATATGAATCTATCTCATTCTTTTAAGATAGTCGTACTAATTACACCTTCTTTTTAATTCATGTCTATAAACTCATATACATTCCTATTATTTTTAACATATTTATTACATACAAAGTGTTACATTTTTTATTTCTACAAATTCAAAATACATATAAAAACACGTGCTACTAAATATAATATTATTTTTATAATAATTGAATCTTCCCATTCTTTAAAACAAAAAGATTTAATCTTCCATTGAAAATAAACAATTCTTAAAATAGAAACAGATGACATATATAACATTAGTTTTATAATAACTCGCCTAATCTACTCACTTTTTGAAAAAACAAGATTTTGTCTTAGATTGAAAATAAAAAGTACGTGGAAGGGGGCCATAATTTATTTATTTTTAATTCTAAATACGCCCTAAATTAAAACAGTGAATACCACGGTCTCGGTGGGGGCCGTAGGAAGTGCTTCAAAAGGCCTCTCGTACGACGAAAAGAGTCTTATTTCTAACAAATCAGCCCTATAAAAGGCAAAAGCCCCTTTGCATGACAATCTAGGGTCCAACTCCAAAAGGATAAAGCTGCAGCAGCATTAATAGGATTATAGGAGGATGTGATGGAAGAAGCAAGTGGTACTCTTCACAGTAGCAGCAATAATACTGATGAGTTTTTCACGAGCGAAGATCTCAAGGGTCTGCTTGGGTGGAAGCTAGGAAATGGTTTTGTTGAGGTTACATGTGGGTGCACCAGTACTTTAGGTTTTGGGGACTTTGTGGGCTCATTATGGATAACCCAGCAAGGAGATTTGAGTGTGATCTGTAACTGTTTTCCAGGGGCATGCAAGAAAGGTCCCATGGCGCCCATCATATTCCAGAAGCATGCCCGAAACAATTGCAGAAAATGGAAGGACTCGATTTGGGTTACGATGAGTGATGAATCCGAGTACACCAAGAAAGTGCCCCTTTGCAATACAGTCCTGCTGCGCTCTATTATAGACACAAAGGCGGCAATGACATTCACCGTTTTAATTTTCACAGGGATGAGTTTGTTCGTTGCACAGGCTGTGGAAAAGAGCGGCGGTTTAAGATCCGGAATGGAGATGAATACCATATTTACTGCTACGCTGTGAAGAACCCTAATTGGGTTTGCGCAGATTTTGTTCACAGTGAATTGAATTGTGAGATGGAAGAGGAAAGGACGAGTCGAAAGGTTTTGAGAGGATGCCCTAAAGTTATTAACTGCGAGGGCTGTTTGTCTTGTGTCTGTACCGGATGTGATATGTGCTTATTCGCTTGAACGGCCATTCACCGGATGTGATATGTGCTTATTCGCTTGAACAGCCATTCGAGAAAAACGGTTGCGTGTGTCGTCGAATTTATTCAAATTTTGGGAATGTGCGATTCTTGTAACTTCCCTGTTACAAAACAAAATTATTTTAGTCACAATGCACTGTTGTGTCCATGATTATGCAATTATGATTAGAAACGAATATATTCATTTTTTTCCCGACTTATCCATCAAATAATCATAAAAGTTAGGAAGAATCAAATGATATAATGTCATTGAAAAATAATGAGAACAGTTTAAAAAGATTGGGTTTGAGAAAGTAGAATTTTAATTGGACATTATGAACAACCTACTTCTCACTCACAAATATAATTAACAGGCTTCTTGTAAGGGTGGTTAACAGGCTTCTTGTAAGGGTGGTTAATTCAAATGACTTTCCCTTCATTTTACTTTTACTATTATCTTGAAAACAATTCTAATGAATTTGTATGCAATATTATTAATTATGTTTAAATTAATAGTTATAATACAAGAAGTGTCATAGTGTGAGGATAATAAAAAATATTAAATAAAATAATTAAATAGTTAATATATATTAAATTTAACAAAGTTCTACATAAATGTGCTTCCTTCAAAAAGGAATTAGTTTATTTTTATGAATTCAATTTGTATGTCAGCACTGCCATCTCCTCCTATCTCTACATCCCCGTATTCCATTAGAAACCCAAATATTTAAGTAAGAATGAAAAGACTTATTAAGAATATATTGTAAAAACAAAAATGAAATATAGTAATTTGAATAAATATTAATAACTAAAAGACACAAAAAATTTCAATCCAAAACAATTAAATAAATTGAAAGAGGAACAAAGAAAACTTATTAACAATATATTAAAAAACAAATATTATGACACTTAATATTAGAATAGAATGTTAGCTTTACAAGGATTGGATCAATTATCCATATGCCAAAAAGTAAATAAAGTAAATTTATTTTTAGTGCAAAATATCGTCACAAGGATTGGATCAATTATCCATATGCCAAAAAGTAAATAAAGTAAATTAAATTTTAGTGCAAAATATCGTCATCTACGTCTGTGAATGTAGGTTGAATCAAATGTATTTATTATTCATTTCCATGTGAGAACAAGTTTTAGTCAAAAGAATCTCTTCTTTATCTACATGTAAATGTGAGAAGAATCAAATCGATTCCATGTAAAGCTAACAAAAAGGTCGCCAAATTAAATGGACTGGGAAATAAATAGGGTAGGTCCAGTGCGTGCTGTAAAGCTAATGGAGTGATGTATATATATCACACAGCACTTGAGGGGTTGAATTAATACTGTGTTGGATATTTTGTAGCACTTAAAAAGTGATAGCTTACTTTACAACCAGAGATACACAGAATTTCTCTGACATGGCAGTGGTTGACAGCATTGTAGTCTGAATGAAGCATTTGTGCGCCCCACTTTTTATTCCGATTGCCTGCTCTGCAATTAAAAGAAAACAGTGTGTGATGTTGTAGATTGTATGTCTGGCCATTTGGAGAGAACGAAAGAGAAGCATTTATTGAAACGCTGTCTAACGTTCATTGGAGATGATATACTTGTTTTTGGCAACATTTTAATTGCAGAAAAGGTTGAGATTTGAAGTTCGGTTTGGATACTTTGAAGCTCTTAACAGGTTGGCAAATTGTGTAAGTGTAAAACAAGTTGAGATCTGACCTCAGATATGATGCTCTAATGTTTCCCCAACACTTTATTTCTGTAGCGAACACCAAGGAAGATTGTTGAGTTTTTATTTAATTTTCCAAAAACTCTGGAGGGTTTATAAGAGGTTTTTATATTATTATTATTATTATTATTATATTAAAGTATTCGTTTACTATGTTAATTATTTTGTTTTTAATTATTATTATATTTTTATGTCTCTGGAAGTATTTATAATAGATTTTTTAAAATAAAAATCTAAGTATGCTAGTTATTTTGTTTTTTAATTATTATTATAATTTTAATAAGTTTTAGAATTTTTATTTGTATAAAATAATATAATAAATATTTAAAACATAGATAAATATGAAATCACTTTATAAATGGTGTTGAGATCAAATTTTCTAGAATACAATAAAAAAAAATTATATAAACTAATATCAAAATCATAAAATATAAGGAAACCAATTTTGACAATAACAATAAAGAAAAGGGAAGAGGAGGGTCCTAAATTTATCTCATATTTTTTAGGTCAAAATTCTCCTTTCGAAGTTGTTTTAATATTTTGATTAATTTGTATTTGAGTTGATTAAAGATTTGAATTTTCTTGAATTATACTTATTTAAAAAAATTATTTCAGTTTGATCTAGTTTTATTAATTCTTTATTTTTTATATTTCAAACTAAGATGAATTAAATAAAGAGAATCTTATTTCTTAGAAAGTTATAAAACACACTATTTCATTATTTGAAATGAAACCAAATTAATTCACCAATATACTACAATAAAGTACAAATAATACATAAAAGAATTCAAATTTTAGATTAAACTCAAAATATAATTTAATTTACTTGAACATGAACATAAATCAAAGTAGTAAATAAGTATTAATTAGTCACAAAACTATGTCAATAAATAAAAAATATGGACTAATTTAGTAATTTGAATGAGAAAACTAGCAATCAAATATTATTAGATTAAACTCATAACATTGTTATAAATCTATAACCTCTTTAAAATTTCTTAATAAAAATAACATAAATTTTTATTTCTACTATTTAAAACAAAAGTGCTTGTTATTTGAACATGGACATAAATTGAAGTAGTAAATAAGTCTTAATTAGTCACTAAATTATGTCAATAAATACAAAATATAGACTAATTTAATAATTTAAATGAGAAAACTAGCAATCAAAGATTAGATTAAACTCGTAATATTGTTATAAATTTATAATCTCTTTTAAATTTCTTAATAAAAATATCATAAGTTTTTATTTCTACTATTTATAACACAAGTGCTTGAAATAAATGATTTAAAATAGATGTCTAAAAATTTAATTATAGTTTGTTTACAATATTATAAAAGTCTATGATGTGAAAATTTGGACAAGAATTATAAATTATTTGGTTTCCTTTTTGAAGTTGCATGTCATCCTATACTCTTAATCCTTTAATTGTATTGGGTTATGTGCAGTCAATTTGTAGCTAGCATAAACCTTAATTAAGTTGTGGAATAATTTATATAATCTTATATAGTAATCTTATTAGCTTGGGTGACATCTAAGATATAATTATGTCATATATAAGAGAGGTGAGTAGTAGTTAATCATTAAATTGTGTATTCTATTTCTTACAAAAAAAAAAAGAGTTTTGGAGGTTTAAACCCCATTAAAGTGGCTTATTATTATCAAGAATTTACAAGTATTTCTATTATGTTTTCAAGTATTTGTTGTTGTATTCTATTGTGATTTATTGCATTCCTATTACAAAATGATTTATTCAAGAGGTCGAAGTCAAGGCAATATTTTTTAATTTTTAAGATCATGTTGTGAAGTGCATATCTCTCTTAATTTATAAAACAAAAACTTTTGGATTACTTTGTGTATGTTTATTTTATTGTGTATCGCATCACACTCAGTGATGGACATCATTATGAAAAACTTGCAATAAGACTCTATTTCTAATCCATGACTACAACTTTTTCCTAATGATAGATCACTCAGTGCAATTTGAAACATCAATCAAATAAACATGCACGATTTAATCCATAAACTATAGAAAGATTATATCATATCTCTTAATTTGACAATTGTTATTAAGTTTATCAAGGTTGCATCAAGAAAAAGCTTCACTTAATTTAAGTTCCTAATATTTTTAACAATTTATTATGAAATTCAAGAATTTACCAAAATCATTCTCAAGGCTACAAAAGAGTATATTTTTTCCACTTTTTCAAAGGCTGATAAGGGGTACATTGAATTAGCTACAATCTAATTTGGGATCAATTGAAGATATTTTAAGGGAGTATTATGAAGTTGGGATTTTAACTAAATTCACTTCCATGACTAAAAAAAACATTTCTATGATTTTTTCCCAACAAGGTGAGATCTAGGCCCCAGTAAGGTACACTAATATTTTCAGCTTGTATTTATTTATTTTGAGCAAGTTATTCTATGTTTTATTTTAACATCATAATGACTAGAGCTACAACAAGAAGGAATAAAATTAATTCATTCAATTTAGGAAAGAATCCTAACAAATAGGGTGGGGATTTAGAGTTAGTATAAAAGGGAACTTAGAGTAGGATAAGAGGGAATTTGGGATTGGTGACTTTATTTGACAAAAAAAGTACATGATTTGAAAGAAAGTATGTAGGATATGTAATATGGAAGGATAAGAATCTGGTAGTCTAAAATTAGAGGAGTAATGACTAATATTGATTTTGGAGTAAAAATACACAAAAACACTATATAATGTTTTATATCCAAGACAAAATACCATAACTAAAGGACAAATTTTTAACCAATCAAGTTGGATTTTCTGATCATGTTAATTATAATCATCCAAATACTAACACTTTTTTTTTTTATCTTAGAATCTTTTACCAAATGTGTATATAAGAAAGTTTGATGGGTAATTCACAAGTGTCTGTATATATCAAAAGGATAAAAAATTTATGTATATCAAATTCCAAATGGGTAAAAGGTGATAATGGAATTATCACCTTTAATTAGAGTTGAAGCACTGTTGAATTTGCAAATGCCCGGCACTAAAAAGGAGATGAGATCTTTCTTTGAAAAGATAAATTTTGTCTAGTGGTTCATAACTGGATTCACCGGTTTCATTATATATGCCCAAACCATAAGGAATACATTTGGTATACAGGGGTTTGTTCTCAAATAAAAAAAATAGATCTTAGTGTCACCTAGTTAGTTTTTGCAAATGATTTGAGTTAGAATCTAACAAATTAGTGCATCGTATAATTGATTTATCCAGTTAGCCAAACTAAGGAAAAAAGTGTAGTGAAGGATTATATTTGGTAGTTCTAGAACCTATCCTTGAAAATAGAAATAATTGTACTTGAGAGAACTTGTTCATGACTAATTTCTTAGTGGGATAAAAGGTCATATTCAAAATGAAGTACTCGTGTTTAATCCTTTTATGATGTCCTACTTATTTTTTTTAGTATGCACAAGCATTGAGGGGGGGTGTGAATCAATGTAAACAATTACTTAAGATATTTCACCACCGATCTAACAAAGCTAATCAACAACTTCCAAATAATAAAACATGTTTGACTGATAATATCAAAAGAGTTTAGTAAACAACATCAAGCATCCACAAAAGCATCACATATGACACATATTTTTCACGTGGAAATCCTTGTTAGAGGGAAAAAAAACCTCGATGGGGATGACACCCACAAATCACCTTTCTGCAGTAAAAATGTTTGCCATGTTAGGAGCTACAATACCCTTTCTAGGGTTCACCTTGTTAAAAGTGACTAGTACCTTATTAGAAGTACCAAAAGAATTGTTAGATTCTATCTCGCTATAGAATTTCAAACTTTAGTTAAGAAGTTACCCTATTATTTCTAGGATTTACAATAAAGACCTGGTAGGGGATTTTAACCTGCTGCAATTGTTAGGAAATAACATAAATTATGATCTGTAGAATGGCACTTCTTTCCTATCAGATCCTTTCTGCTCCTTTGCCTTCTAACTTTGTATTGATCTCTACTTCTTCAATCTCTTATCATTTCACTTGAAAATATGATCGCAGCCCTAAATCACATGATTTAGACCTCCTTATATAATGTGTTCTTAAGTGTCTTAAGACCTAAAACTTTCCATCAAAGTCAGCACAAAATATTTACCAAATTTCTCAAAATTAGTGTCAATCATACCTAATATGTCATCCTCAAACTTAATATACATTTTCATAAAAAATAGCCAACCCTACATCCACCGCCTTAACTGATTCATCATAAAATTCTAATCGGTGACTCAATAGGTACACTATCTTCCACATCAAAAACATTGAACTAGTTGTTGCGGTCAGAACCATAGATTTCTCATACCATTTGAATGTCTCCTTTATGATCACATCATCTGGTTTTCTCTACAACTCGACTACTACCAATTTAACTGACTAAAAATGTTCTACCTATACACCTCATGTACACCGATCAACATAGTTAACTATTCCTCCCTTTACCGATCATGTATGTGATATGTAAACCTTAATAAAAGGCTTAAGGGAGGGAGGGAGAAATCCCAATAGGCCCTGCCAGACCAATTCCAGCACTAGGCCAATAGCGCATGCACACTTTAGCACATACGCGCTATGTAAACCTTAAGAAAAGGCTAAAGGGAGGGAGGAAGAAATCCCAACAGGTCATGCCAGACAAGTATACGTTACATAATCTTCCTTTTTTATACTTAAGTTACATTTTATGTATATACTTTCAGGATGTTTGAGAGTGGTTTCAGCTTCATAGGAGTTAAGATAAAGATTCTAGATTTTGAGGGTTTTTAGGAAATTTTAGACTTAGCTAAATTTAAGGAATCACTACATTGTCGTCAACATGATTCTCAGTGGATTATCAATTATAACCTTAAACCCTTGACTTGATTAAGGACACTCTTTAGGGTTCTTAGTGGTTCTAATGTATGATAAGGGGTCATAATAGCTCTTAAGTGGTCCTAGGACCCCTTAGGACATATTAGGGCCTCTTAACACCCCTTAGAACACATTAATCATTGTAGGACACACTAATGGGATCTAATATGTTCTAATGTGTACTAATTTTTGTAAGTGGTTTTAATGGGATCTAAGTGGTCCTAGGAACCCTTAGGACCTATTACAACCCATTAGGACACATTAAGACTCATTAGGACCCCTTAGAACACATAAATAGTCATAGGACCCATGAGAGAAAGAGCACATTAATCATTTTAGGACACTCTTTAGAGTTCTATATGGTTCTAATGTATCATAAGGGGTCATAATGGGTCCTAAGTGGTCTTACAACCCTTTAGGACCCATTAGAACCCCTTCAGATACATTAGGATCCATTAGAACTTCTTAGAACACATTAGGACCTCTTAGGACCCCTTAGAATGCATTAATCATTGTAGGACACACTAATGGGCTCTAATGTGTCCTAATGTTTCCTAAGGGGTTATAATGGGTTCTAAGTGGTCGTAGGAACCCTAGGACCCATTACGACCCCTTAGGACCCATTAAGACCCATTACAACACATTAGGACCCATTAGAACCCCTTAGAACACATTAATAGTCATAGGACTTATCAGAGAGAGAGAGAGAGAAGGTGAGGACCCATTATGACTCCTTAGGACCCCTCTCTCTATATATTAAGGTTCGTAAGGATTATCAAGGGGTCCTCGGATACATTAATGTGTCCCAAGACCCCTTACCATACACTAATGAATGGTAAGGGGTCCTAAGGGGCCTTAAGGGGTCCTAAGAAACATTAATGTGTCCTAGGACCCTGTATGCCCCCTTATGACCCCTAAGATGCATGGTAAGGGTCCTAAGGGGTCCTAGGACATATTAATGTTTTGTAGCACCCCTTATGACCCCTCTCTCTACATCTTAGGGTTCGTAGGATTGTTAAGGGGTTCTAGGACACATTAATATTTCATAGGACCCCTTAGACCCCTTACAACCCCCTAGGATCTCTTACCATACACTAATGAATGGTAAGGGGTCTTAAGGGGTCCTATGACACATTAATCTATCCTAGGATCCTTCATGACCCCTTACAAACTTTTAAGACACCTAAGATGTATGATAAGGGGTCATAAGGGGTCATAAGGGATTCTAGGACATATTAATGTGTCCTAGAACCTCTTATGACCTCTTAAGACCCTCAAGGACCCCTCTCTCTAAACCTTATGGGTTGTAAGGGTTTTTAACATGTTGTAGGACCTCTTAGACCCCTTACAACCCCTTAGGCCACCTTGCCATATAATAATGAATGGTAAGGGGTGATAAGGAGTCATCAATGGTCTTAAGGGGTCCTAGGACATATTATTGTGTCGTAGGACCCCTTAAGAACCCTTACAATAAACTAATGAATTGTCAGGGGTCCTCAATGGTATTAAGGGGTCCTAAGACACATTACTGTGTCATAGGACCCTTTAAGTCCCCTTAGGACTCCTTACCATACAATAATTTATGGTGAGGGGTCGTAAGAGGTCTTAAGGGGTCCTATGACACATTAATTTATCCTAGAACCCTTTATGACCCCTTAGGACCCTTAAGCACACCTAATATGTAGGTAAATAGATCATAAGGTGTCCTAGGACCCCTAATGACCCATTAGTACCCTTTAGGAATCCTCTCTCTACATCTTAGGTGTCATAAGGGTTGTTAACTTGACCTAGAACACATCACTATGTCCTAGGACCTCTTAAGACCCCTTACCATACACTAATGTATGGTAAGATGTCGTAAGGGGTTTTAAGGTATTATATGATACATTAAGGTGTTATATGACACATTCATGTGTCCTAGAACCCCTTATGACCCCTTAGGACACTTTAAGATCCCTAAGATGTATAATAAGGGCTTGTAAGGTGTCCTAAGGGGTCATAAGGAGTTTTAGGACATATTAATGTGTCCTAGGACCCCTTATCATCCCTTAGGACTCTTGAAGACCCCTCTCTCTACATCTTAGGGGTCATAAGGGTTGTTAAGGGGTGTATCTCCTAAAAATGGTTTATCAAACCCATAGCCCCTTTTTCTCAAATATTTGGTCTTAATAAATCCTAAATCTAAGACATTATCCCTAGACTCTAAATTATTGAACATTTAATCAAACTTGCTTGTATAATTTTAATCTTAGCTTGTTGAATCAAACATCAAAGCCTAAACCCAAAAAGCATAAAACATTGGGATAAATCAATAAGTCCTAAAGTGAAAAAGGTGAACCCATTCACACAGGGGTGTGCACTCAAAAATCAAATAAAATAAATAAAAGGGAGAAAATACCAATTTGTCTTATTCTCCATAGAGTTGACCAATAAAAAATCACTTTATCATCTCACATGGATTGAGGGAAATTGCATCTCCACCATTGATCAATCTCTTTTGCCTCTTAATCTCAACCACTCATTCCTTGGAATCTCTTATAAAAGGGTTAGCTCCCCTTGCTCATCAATAAGAAGGAGATTTGGAGTAGAGTTATAATGTTATTTTCATTCTAGATTTCATTAGTGCATTCATAGTTCTTTGCTTTCATAGTAGTTTCTTGCATTCTTGCATTGTTAGCTTCATTTCTTAGCTTAATGGAATTCTAGTTTCCTTTCATAACTTAATAGTAGATGCATTGTTCTTACTTTAGTAGCTTTCATTTGCATTCTAGTCTCAATATCATCCATAGTTTGATAGCTCATTTGCATCTTTCATATTCTAAGTTTTGAGAGAAAGGTATGCAAGTCTATGCATCTTTCTCATCCTCTTTGCATTGAATCTTCCATTTTGGAGTAGTCAAGTCACTGATTTCTCTATGTCTAATATGATGGATCTTCATGAGAATCATACTCGCTTCAACTAGGAAGAAATAAGCCGATTTCAAGGGTTTTATGATAGTGCTTTGAATCTTATTTTTTCACTAACCCCTTTTATATAATGGTTTATTGAAGTGTTTGGTTACAGATATTGATCACACATTTTACCAAACATATTTTTGGCACCCACCGTGAGGTAGAAAGTTGCATTTTTGCATCATTTTCATGATTTTATGCATATTTTTGACAAAACTGCGCTTTATGTCAAACTATTGTCTGTCCTCTATCGTACGAAAAAAATCTCAGAATAGTACTTTGTCATCTGGGAATAGGTATATTATCGTATGAGCATTCTTGTTGTTGTATAATCAAATGTTTCCTTCAATCCAAAGAGAGGGAAGACATGGATATTTTCTATCTCTAATGCATCTTCACTTGTAGGGCCTCATTGCCTCAATCTTGCTAAGAAATAACTACATTTGAATGGGCGCTTGTAGGGCCATTCTTGGTCTTAATCTTATTTACAATACTACAAGGGAGATACATTCAACTTGTGTAGGGATGAGAGGTCTCAATCTTGCATGCAAGACTATACATTTTGGGTTCTTGTAGGGATATATGCCTTAATTTTGCTTGCAAAACTACAAGGGGTATTCATGAACGGATGAACTTACTAGACACTTTTAGATAGAGGCTACCGATCTACCTCCGAAAGTATCAAAATATTTGTGCAAGGATTGATCCAAGTGGACTTTACCCGGATCACCCCAAGATTTTACACCCAACATATGTATTCCCGAGGATGTTTTAAAGCATAAATGTGGCATGGGGGAACTTATGCAATTCAAGCATTGAGTCTCTTTCTAAAACCCATAACGTGTATAGTCCTGGCAAAAGCCAATATCACTTTGTGTGACGCGAAGAAATATCAACCGTGGGAAAAGATTGTGATACTAAGCCAATTTGACTATAGGGTAGAAAGTGTTTGGTTTTCCACTATTTGTCCTTGATGTGTTTGTACACCTTGAAACTTGACATGTCCTACAAACAAGAACACTTTGAAAATAGAAAACAATAAACGTCAAGACTTTTACCTCAAAAATTAGACAACATTGTCTGAAATCTTTCACTCATAATTGGCAAACTGTTCCTGAATATTTTGTCATTACATTTGTCGTATGAAAGAGCACTTAGAGGGCATAAACTTGTATGAGGACCAGTGTATTGTTGTATGGGAACTCATGAATTTTTTTATGGGATCTAAGTTGAAATTGGTCCAATCTTAAAATCTTTGTTATTTGGAAACACTTTTGCAACAACAGCTATCATACCTTGTCACGGTCTTTCCCAACTTTCAAATCTGGTGGTTAGATTCGTCATTGTCCTTTGTCCTAGCTTCTCACAAACCTCTTGATCATATTGTGTTTTTTCTTTTGGTTACTTATCAACTTTGTCACAAGTTTCGTCTAGTAGGTATTCAGACCTCAAACGCACAATACCTTGTACAAGTTCAAAAACCAATCTCTTTCTCCATCAGACAAATCTTTGAAGCTTTTACATTGACTTGACAACTTGAGCCTCTAGAGATGTAAGTCACGGATTTTTGTATGTGATCCAAATGATAAGTAAAAAAGTTGATCTTGATTCCAAGGGAAAATCTATTGATGACTTTTCTCAAGGCCCACCTTCTTGTTAGAAACCCAAAATAGATTTTGGGATCTCACAAAAGGACACTTTGGTTCCACAACAGACAGTACCCTTATTTGACTCATCAACCTTGGTCGCACACAACACATGAACCATGTCATCTTACGATTGGAGGTCCCAACATGACCACTAGAGTCAACACACTAGTTCTTCTTCCTCCATAGAGTAGCCCACTTCCGATGAGATTAGGAAGTGCCAAAAAGATAAACACTTTCAGAAGATGATGCACACTCTTATCATGCAATTGGACAAAGATAAGTATTTTATGCATCTTGCATCAACAGGTGTTAAGATTCCACCTAATTTTGACATTGAAGGACTCATACATCAAGAAGAAGAGTCACCTATTACTATTCTCAATATTTTACTACAAGACATGAGATGTGAGTTGAGGGAACTAAAGAAATAAAAGGAACAACCTCCTATAAAGTACTCATTGGAGTTTATATGTCCCTTCCCATTCGCTAAAAACTTGCACATGCCACCTTTTACCCCAAAGGTTGAAATTCCTAAGTACAACAAATACAATGGGGAAGGTGATCCTCGAGATCACGTAAGAGAATTTTTTGCTCTTAGTATGGAGTTTATGCATGAGAAGACATATCTAATGTGACTATTCCCAGCAGCCTCAGCGGCCAAGCCTTGTAATGGTTCACAAAACTCATACCTAGTATTCAGACATTTGATGAGCTTGTACAAAGGTTCATCCATCACTACTCATACAATATATTACACACTGTTACAATGCTAAATCTATGCAACACTAAGCAACACGTTGGTGAACCGTTTGTTAAATTTCTCCAGAGGTGGAGAAAGATATTTGCAATTTATCCTAGGCAAATACCTGAACTAGAAAATATTGACATCTTCATCAACAACTTGGTTCCTGAGATGAATTACGCAACGCAGATGCAAAAACACTCCTCTTTTAGTGACTTAGTTGACAGCGCTATGAGGATTTAAGATGTTCTCGTAAGGAAAGGAGATCTCACCTTGAACAAAGATGCTAAATCTTCTAACAATGATAATAACAAGGATAAGAGTAAATGCTGGAATAAGAACCGTAATGTGGTTAACAATGGTGTAGTTGACTCACCTGAGTTTAAACCTAATGAGTCAGTATTTAACCTCACTAATAGCATATAGGGTTCCAAGCATAATTTGGTTACTCCCAACGCTCCTAAGAACGCTGAGGACTCTCATAAATATAAGGTACCTTGGATGCCAGGACCCAAGTAAAATTTTACTCCTCTTGGAGAGCCTTTAGAAGATGTGTTAAAGGCATTGGTTGCTAATAAGATCATCATGATCCCTAACTCAAAACTATGGGAGCCTAAGGTAAAACCTAAATGGTGGAATGACAATCACTATTATGAGTTTCATAAGAATAAAGGACATCTGACGAATGATTATATGAAGCTAAAATATGTGATACAAGATCTAACTGATAATAAGACTATCACGGTTGGTACTCATGGGTCGAACGATGACCATAAAGCCTTCAAACAGTCTTTGCCATCTTATGAGAAAGGAGAATCCTCGAAAGCCTAGGGAACCATGGTGAATCATACCTATACCAACACTGACAATGTGATACACATGCTTGAACCCTCTGATAGGTCAATCAATGTCATCATTGTTACGGACAAAGAAACCGAATTTGCCAACGTGGTCACTTGGGGTCAGTCCAAGGTCACTCTTAAGGGGATGGCATCTACACCTAAGAAAACCATTGCACCAATAAACAAACACTCATCATCAAAGAAAGCTACTACGAACTACAATTTGGTTAATCAATTACAATGAACTCCCACCCAGATCTCTATCCTATAATTGCTAAAATTGTCACCATTGTATAAGGAAATCCTTGAGACTGCACTTGTGGAAACTAATGTTCCCAAGGACCTTGATGTTGGTCGGTTCCAGACCATGGTGAATCATTTGACTTCCCCTCATTATCTATCTTTCTCAGAAGAAGATGACAAATCCCTTAGTCACCTACACAATCAGCCTCTGCACATAAAAGTCTTGATCCACAAACATCGGGTTAAGCGCATTTTGATAGATGGAGGCGCTAGTTTAAATATTTTTACTCTCAAGCTAGTCACAACATGAATTTTTTATGAACACACCATTGATCCTCGAAAGAATATAACTATCAAAGCATATGATGAGGAAGAGAGATCATCAAAAGGAATAGTAGTACTCCCTATCATAGTGGGCCCTATTGAAATAAATGTCACCTGTCAAGTGCTTGACTTGTCTCTTGCAGATAACATATTGCTAGGCAGACCATGGATCCATGACATACAGACAGTCCCCTCCACTTATCATCAATGTGTGAAATTTCCATATAATGGGGTAGAAGTGTCCATTCTAGCTGACAATGCCTACTCTTGTAACACTTTGAAACAAGCTGACAGTATGGTTCCACACAACGAGGCATCACAAACTTTTGAAATGGATTAAAAGGAACTAATGAAGAGCTTCAAGGAAAAACTTAAGATCGATAAAACAAGCATGGGAGAATACCAGTTAAATTTTTTGCCTACATCTCCTTGATCTTATGGTATTCCATCCTCATCCTTTCCACCTTCAAATGACCAACAAGTAGAAATATGTGAGGGAACTGGAATGGTAAAGGCACGGTTTCTCTTTCAGAAGAGAATGAAGAGAAAGTTGTTCTTGCATGGTTGTACAAGGATGAAGAACAAGATAACGAAGTGAAGCATGTGGAAATATGCCCACATAAGTAAGGGAAAGGATATTAAATAATGAAACAAATGGGATACAAAGGTAATGGACCCCTGAGAAAAGACAAAGGTCTTATAGAGCCCCTTCGTGAATAATTTTGAAGTCCCATAGACAAGACTGGTTTGGGGTACCATGAGAAGAAGGTCCATCCCTCTCCTAATAATGCCCATCCTAGTAGCTCTCACATGGATGCATATGACATAAACACTGAAGATGAAGTAGAGGGTATCCCTCTTCCTTATGAGAAACTGATGTGTGTCACCACTGAAAATCTGACATATCAAGGGGAACCTTACGTTTAATCATTTCGCAGAGCTTCCCTTGAACCAAATAGAGTTTGTGCTTCAAAAAATGAGAAAGAGATATCAACTCAAGAGCCATACATGCACTTAGATACATAAGATAGACATCCTAATTGGAGGCATCTTGATTTTACCTCCCATGTCCTTGATTTACCTCATTTCTCAAATGAAGGGGTGCATGTTATTAAGGAGGCTTCTCCTCGTGCCTATCAAAAATCAGAGGATGATTCTACTCAGTATAGAACAAATCAGCAACATGAAAACAACAACTATCTTAGTGTCCCAAGGACTCTCTCTCGCTATTTGGAAAATAGAGATCATGCTCCTATTCAATTTGACTATGGAAAAGATAATACTTCACAAGAAAAACATCCTAACCAAGGGAAAACTATGGCTCCTACACATGTGTTGGACTTGCCTCAATCAATTGAAACAAAATCCAATGAGTATGAGTGGGATTCCTTCCCTGATGCTACAATGGATATTGAAGTGGATTTAGTTCACAAGTTTGCACCTCATGTCCTGCGTGGATAAAGTGTTTGCATTGTCGGACCTCTAAGTGAACATCCTGAACCAAAGCATGTCCTTATTCTTGATGATGAATATTCTTCTGAAGATGAGGAAAGGCCACCTCTTCCACCTAACACCAACTAGGGTTTCAGAAGAGATCCTAGGAATTCCCTTGCCTCTACTACTCAGAATTAGGATTTTGACCGGCGCTCTAGCCATGCCTCTACATCAACTAGCAGTAGAGGTGGTCTTGCATCCACTGTTCATAGGAATAATCTTACAGCAGAACAATGGGAACAATGTGATCATGAAGCAAGATAAGAAGAAGCAACTTGGGACCTTCGATACCTTCAAGAATTGGACATGGCTCCTTATCCACGTATCTCATCTTCAATAATGCAGGTTGTGCCAATGAGTGTTTTCTTAGAATGGACGGCTACTTAAGAAGAAAGGGAGGATGCTAACACTAGGTCAAAGAGATTGAATCTGCATGCTACCAACAACGACTCTGCTATAAGTGTTAGGATGAATCGTAGTCTATGAAATCCTTCAGAGAGTGCCATCATAGATATTCTCTTACCTATTGAAGACCTTGATTCGGATAACTCAATGCTATCCTTGGAACCCATTGGGTCTCTACCCCTTGTTCATCACAAGCTCATTGAATAGAACCCAAACAAACCTTTCAACCTTATTTCTGCTCCTAATGACTACACCTTAGCCTGCTACTTCAATGCCATCGATCCCTTCACCTCTTCCACTAGTGCAACGAGCGTGAACATGACAAAGGGGGACATCAAGTTCCTCGGCCTAAAGAGAAAAGATAAAAAGAAAAAAAAGGTATGATGGTGAAAACCACTTTGTGGCAGTATCAGAACCAAAAATAGTAAAAACAAAAGGTGTATCCAACGGTGAAAACAAAAGAAGTTGGCGGTGCCCAGGTTGGATTAGTGGCGAGTGCCTAGCCGGAAGGAGTACCTTGAAGGTGTGGAGGAGCTATCAAACTATGATTCGAGAACTAGCACTGGGGAGAATAGCAATGAGGAGGCTGTGAATGTGAATCTGTTTGCCTTGTGGAAGAACTTTTTCGATGACGTCGCCCACACAAAGTAGAGAGACTACTGGAAACATAATTCTTAGGAGGAACCCTAGCCACCATGCATGGAGCATTTACCCAATGTTGTAATAGTTCTTGAAGATGGGCCACCTCATGGGAGTCCTTATTAGCCTGGACCTAAATATGTAACATGACATTATTGCATATACAAGATTTACCAAATATGGATACATTAGCATCAATAAATACATGGGAAAAAATATTGCATTTCTGTCTTACTAGAGAGAAAAAAGAATCTCCATCCTGAAATTGTGCCAAAGCTACAAGAAGGGAAAGGGAAGTGATGGATTATCTATGAGGAGAACCATATGCCATGAGAACATGGTGGGTCAAAATAGGGGAAATAATTCATGGATCTAGACCCAATAATTTTGAGCTTGATGACAGAACCAGAAGAGGTGAAGAAAGGACTCCACTTTGTTAAGTTTTATGATAGTTGCAAATGTAATAGACTCTATGTTGTATGTGTTTTCCAAATGCAATAATATGTCTTTTATTTATATTGGGGATGAGGCTAGGAGAGACATGTCCCTTCATGGGACATGTCTATTCATTATTATTGAGATTAATATAATGACAATTAATTATGTATATATGCCTTTAGAGAAGCATGTCTTTAAAGGACATGCCTCTTCCCATTAATTATAATTTAATAAATCTTATATTGTTTCATCAGTCAATTATTAATTTATAATAATATAATAGATTAATATTAAATATTAAATCTCATATGATTAATAATAATATAGCATATAATGTACTATAATTAATCAACATATATTATATGTATTCTAAATGATCATACAACTGAAGCTACAAACATTAACACTCCCTCTTAGCTAGGGAGGATGATCAAACATAATGTGTAGTGGTCTCCTGTGTCAACACCTATGACCCTCACCATCAATTTGATATCACATTTGATATCTTGAGTATTAGCCTATCAAAATGTAAACACATGACACACCAAATACTTTGAGTATTGGCCTATAAGAACATCAACATATGATATTCACCAAGTACTCAATAAGGTACTGGCCTGCATAATATCAACACATGATATTCACCAAATACCTATCATATATCTATACAAACAACTCATAAACCATCAATTTAATGACATCTAACACTTAATTATTGCTAAACAAGATATATATATATATAAACAACACATAGACTGTCAATTTAATGACATCTAATACTTAGTTGTTGATTAATCCATTATGATATGTTTCAATGTTATAAATAATGTATATCATGATTTAATTTATTGTAAGATCGTCACCTTCCAATAAATTCTACAAATACAAATGATAATCATTTGGAAGTCGTCACTTCCTTATGATGTACATAGGAGGTAGGCCCATTAAAATCATATAGACACACATTGAATTTCAAACTCCCTCTGAATATCAATCATCTAATCTCCTCATCATTGATGCTTATGATGGAGCATCAGACTCCTTCTGAATCTGACGCCAATTCTACTTTTCCTGCAAGAGCATCCTCAGAAAAGAATCAAGGTAAATAGCTCTTATAGTACGTATAGAAATATAGATGAGAGAGAGAATACAATGAGTAGATAAATGTAATATTCAAGGATAATAAATACTTATCTATGCATCAACATCCTTGACACAAGTTGCTTCAATGAAGGTCCATATACATTAAATCATAAAAAACCTTCTCATATTATTTGAGAGACATCTCCCCTTTGAATTATCTCCCCACTAAGGATGGTTCAAATGGAAATGTAACATTGGTTATTATCCCCCCCCCCCCACAATGTACAATTCCCACTCTTATATCATTGAACAATTCTCATGTGCTTCTTGTGAAATGACTTGATTTCTCCAAGAGAGGTGACACTCTATAATGAATAATTTCTTTCTAGAAAGAGAAACCCTTCCTTGAATACATGCTTCTTTGTTAATTCTTGACCACGATCATAACAAATTAATATATCTCTTTAATGAAAGTCACTTTCAGGAATTTCAGATAGACCCTACACAATTGGTCATAACCTTTGAACCCTACATATTTTCTCCAATCTTGTTGGTGAGATTCTCTGCAATTGGTCTATCACAAACATATCCAAAATTAAGAAAAATCCAACGGTGTATTTGTGAGATATGATCCATGTACCAAGACTATATTTTCTGAGATAGTCACACATTCACCATCAATAATATACTCTCTTACATTTGCAGTATGGCTCTGATACCATGTTAAGTTTTAGGATAGATGCAAATGTAATAGCACTCTATGTTGTATGTGTTTTCCAAATCCAACAATCTCTCTTTTATTTATATTGGGAACGAGGCTAGGAGAGACATGTCCCTTCATGGGACATGTCTATTCATTATTAGTGAGATTAATATAATGACAATTGATTATGTGAATATGCCTTTAGAGAGACATGTCCTTAAAGGACATGCCTCTTCCCATTAATTATAATTTAATCAATCTTATAATGTTTCATCAATCAATTATTAAGTTAGAATAATATTGTATAGAAGAAAATGGAGATCTTTAGATAGCTTTTTGAATAATGGATATTTGCACATAAAAGATACCCTATGCCTCCATTAATCATCTTACATTTAATTATAATTGATAAGGGGTGTAAATCTAGAAATGTTTGTAAAGGAAAATAAAATAAAATACATACCTCTAAAAAAAACCTGCTGAAAACGTAGTCAGACTGTCTCAAAAACTGTTGATTTTCATAACTTTGAACCGAAACTGTGAGATCTACAAAACCCAGAAATATTTTTCCAATTTGGCCCAGTTCCAATTTTGACCCTCAAGTCAATGTTGACCTTGACCTAGAATTTCCGATTCTGACCCTAAACAAAATGTCGATTCTAACCCAGAAATGAATGTCATTTCTAACCCAGAATTTTTTATTCTGACTTGCAGTGTCTGACAGAAATTCTATTTCCAGATCCCGATAGTTTGTCGAAAAGGGTATCCAGATCTGCACTTTAATTCGTTGTTCTGAACCTATACCTGCAAGAAAAATGGATTTATTTGTTGGGGGAGGGGTTGCCTTGGTCAAACCCCGATTTTGGAATTAACCTTATAATTAAATTGAAATTGCATAAATAAACAAATTAAATAAACAAATTCACCTTGCTTGTATAGAAATCCTTGTGGTGGATTCAAATCCTTAGATCCACAAGGATGAATGCTTGAAGTTGTTTAAACCTTGTAGAAGAGTATGAAGTTGATCTACCATGCCAATTCATGCCTCCACAGAAGTGAATGTGCTCAAGTAC
Source organism: Thuja plicata (assembly GCA_018584345.1). Classification (NCBI taxonomy): domain Eukaryota; kingdom Viridiplantae; phylum Streptophyta; class Pinopsida; order Cupressales; family Cupressaceae; genus Thuja; species Thuja plicata. Next base: position 55,555 of record MU223152.1, read on the forward strand.
TTGAATTGATAATGCAAGAATGTAGATGTCTTGAATGCTTGAGAGATCTTAAGATTTCTTGATAACTTGTAGATAATAGTGGTTTGCCTTCTGACCGCCTTAGGATTTATTTCTTAGGATAAATGAGAGAGGAAAGCCCTTCTTTTCTAGTGATCTTGGGCATAAAGACCGACATAGAAAACAATAATCAAGGGTCCATGGCACAAAAATCTAGAGAGGTGCACATGGAGAGGAAATTAAATTAAGGTCTTAACACAAAACTCTAGAAGGGGTGCACCCTTAAGGTAGAAATAATTATTTAAGAGCCTTGTCACAAAATTTGAGGTAAGGCCAACCCCAAAGTTAATTTGAGCATTAGGCACAAAACTCGAGAAAGGCTAATCTCAAATAATAAATTAGGAATCCTACACAAAGCTTGAGAAAGGTCCACCTCAAATATTAATTTGAGAATTCGACACTTAACTCAAGAAATAATGGCCCCAAAGAGGGAAAAGATGAAATTTTGATGAAACCCCGAAACTAGGACCCAACCCCAAGGACCCTGGACCCTGGGGTCAAGTTCGAGGTCAACCCTGACCTAGGTCAGGCTTGAGTTTGACCCTGACCTAGGTCAAGGTCAAGGTCGACCTTGACCCAGAGGGTCAGGACCTCAGGAAATGTGCCCAAGTCTCAAAAACAGAGAGAAAAGGCAAAAAAGAGGGGCAAAATAGGCACATAAGCACATGGAACTCCATGGAAGCATGAAAGTGCCTGAATCAGGACCAAAAAAACCTACTAGGGAGGGCTAAAAGGTCTCAACAAAGAGTGCGTCCATTTTAAGATGATACATTTAGCCCCCACTTTAGCAAGAGTATAGGCTCAATGCATACTCTTGGTAAAGGAGAACAAAAATAGAAGAAGAAATCCCTATTATGACTAAGGATACAAGGAATCCATCAAGCCCCCAATGAACTTGAGTCCCTATTAAATCCAAAATCATAACAGGAGATAGAAAAGAAGAGAGAGGAGTGGCTAGCTAACCTAGTAAGATGTGTGTATCTCACTGTGAACCATAAAAAGGATAGGATGGCCCACCAAGCAAGCACTTGATAGTCACCCCATAAAGATGTGCACCTTCTAGCGGATTTGTGCATGTATGTAGTGCATCTTCTGACAGCTTTTATGAAGTACCCATGGATCCATATCCTTATATCACCATGGAACACATTTGTAAAATGCGTATCTCTTCAGGATTTAACAACTTATGTGTGTTACCTTCCGAGGATTAGACATATTGAATTGTAATTGAATGCATATCTCTTCAGGATTTAGCAACTTATGTACATTACCTTCAGAGGATTTAGAATGTTGCAAAACAAAAGGTTAGAACAAAAATGCATAATATAGAACAAGGGAGGCCGTATATATGCCCCCTCCTTAAGATGGAAAAAAAAAACATACTATTTTTGATATGTTAAGAAAAGAAAAGAACAAGGATAAAGCCTTTTTCAACATTAAGACAATATCCATAGACAACACCCAGTCCAAGGCAAGAAGGTCACAGCTCCTATGAGACCACGAAAGGGATGAATGCAAAGAGATATCATGCAAGAAGTGAAAAATTAACCCTTGTGAGGGATACCACACTATTTAGTTTCCAAGGTGAGAGATTTATCAACCATGGAAACCCAATGTCAAACAACAAAATAGGTTATAATCAACGACATAGATCCTTAATGCAAACCAAAATTTTCATGTATGATTGGATATCACATAATAGATAGGTACTGCTTAACCAAGGGAAAAGTGGATCCCAGAAAGACAAAAAAGAAGGAGATGACATCCTTTCCCCCCAAGTGGAACAAGGATGAAAGGGGACCTATTATATTGCTCACAACACTATGCAAGACAATGAGCCCCCAAGGATTAGGCTAACATTTTTTACATAATATAGAGTTCCATAATAGGAACATAAATGTTATTTAGAGAAAACATGATTGAAATATAACTCATTGCCACATGTTAAATAAATAACTTTACTATCAATGAGCTGCCTAATCTTATAATGTAAAGCTTGGCATTCATTAGTAGAGTGATCATGAAATCTATGATACAAACAAAAAGGAAGACTCTTCAAGTGTGGGCTACGTTTCTTTTTGCATTTAGGTTTAGTAATCATCTTAGCATGAAGGAGTTTAGGCAGGAGAGCTTCTTGGTCAAATTCCTTCATAGGGTCATCATGTTTTGAAGTGTTATTTGAGATGTTGGTAACATTGATATGTTGTTGAGGATTAAATCCCAATCCATAAGAATGCTCATGCCCCCCATTCTGTAAGGGCATTTGAATTCCCTGTTTATGCTTACCACATCCTTGACCATGGAATCCTTGTTTAACTAGTAAGTGATAACCATGACCATAAAAGGAAGCCATATCAGAAAGAGTCAATGGAACTTCAGTAGTCATTATGTCATCATTAATAGGTTTGATAGATTCATAGTGGGTAGAAGTAGCGAAAAATTTATTATGAAGGGCATTAGAAGTAGAAGCAAAAGCTCGTTGTTCAAACTCTCTTTGTTGCTTGATAAAATTGTTACCCTATTTTTCATCATGCCAAAATAATAGACAAATAGTAAGGGTGCATTTAGGTGCTTTCATTTAACAGTGTCTTTCAGGTGATGTGGATCAACATATTGTTATTGCATTCAATATCAA
>MU223152.1:82689-130717 GCA_018584345.1 Thuja plicata
AATAATAATATTTATTTAAATAATAGAGGAAAAAGGCTTAAAATTAAATAAATAAAATTTATTTAATTTTAAAAGGCTAAGTGAATTAATTAAATTAATAATTTAACTAATAGAGGGATTAAGACATATTTTGATGTCTACAATAATATATTACTTAATTTAAGTAATATATTATTATATTACTTAAAATTACAATGGTTTTAGACTTTTATGACTTAAGCTTTGAAAAAGACATAAAGGAATTCATTTTCGAAAATGAATAAAAGCATTTGAAAATATAGTAAAACCTAAAGTCTTACGTTCCAAAACAAAAGGCATTTGTAAATATAGTAAAACCTAGAGTCTTACGTTCCAAAATAAAAGACATTTGTTTTGGCTATTTGGTCATTTTGCCTTTGGAGGAAAACATGAGCTGCTCTTGGAAAGGGTTTTGAAACCCTAAGGCATGGTGGAAGAAAGAGGGAAAACATTGCCTTAGCCTCCATGATAGGAAAATGCAGAAATCTGTTTCAGCCACCATGAAAGGATCTTTGACTTCTTTGCTGGAAAACGTGGCTTGAGTTCTTTTGCTCTTTGTGGCCGCCATGAAGAAAAACTCTGAACTTTGCACTTAAAACACGGGTAAGGGAGATTTTTACTGTATTTTCTTTCCTTGAAAAATTTGTGTCTTTCTATGAAGACTTTATGCAAAATGACTCCATTGCTAAAAGAAAAAGCACCATTTTTACTGATTCTGAAAATAGAAATATGACAGTTCTTTTTTTTAAAAAACAAAAACTTTCCCAATGCCAAACTTATTACTGAAATACTTTGCTTATCTGGCCACCACTGAAGGAAATCATTTGTCGATATTTTCTTAAAAAACGTGTGTATTTCTTTCAAAATTAGCATCTTTCTTCAAAAATCTGAATGTGCTTACTTTGAAAAATACCTGCTGTTCTGCATTTGTTTGAAAATCAACAAATTTCTTTGGATGAAAATGTGTTTTGTTAAAAGAAAACGTTTTTCTTTTTATGCTGAAACCATGACTTTTTGTTGCTTGAAAGATATGCTTCTTGTTATTTTTTGAAAATCTGCACTTGGGTTGAAATACTTGCTTCGTATGGAAATAAACATTTCTAAAAAAATGATAGCCATTTGTTGCAAAAGAATGACTGTTGTCTTGAAATGTTGACATCTTCTAAAACAAAAAATGTTGTTTCCATGTATTTCTTTTAAAAATATGCATCTCTTTGAGCTGAAAATGCAATTTCATTTTGAAGGAAAACCCCAAGCTGAGACTTCATCACCTACTGTTAACTCCATTGTTGTTTTCAACTTTCATGGTTTGACATCTTGCACAACTATCATGAAACTATGACTTATTATAGCTCAAAATCTGTAACAAAATGTAGTGTTAGAACAACGTGAAGAAACTCAAACATTTCCTTTGCTACTATATTCAAATCCAAGTCCCCTTCTATTTTGTAGACTTCTTTTACTGTTATGATACTTCTGAAACAAGTCTAAGTTGTTCTGAAAATGTTTGATTTTGAGTATGTGCATCCTTCATATATTAGTGACTTTGGAAACTTTACTTGAAAATTTACTCTCTTTGCTGTCTGAATTTTGTATCTCTGATTCATGGTACTCTTTCTTATGTATATTTTCCTGTTACTAAATCCATCTATTGCTGATATGCTAGGCTCAAACCCTTGTGGGAGCCTCATTTATATCCACATATCAGTGATAAATGAATTCAGACCTGCACATGAAACAAACACATTAGTGATAAAATCTTCTTTGTTTTGATGACGAACTTGACTGTTCCTATGTAGGTAGGGGTATACCAGATAGTATTAGTGCATTGCATGTGGTATTAGGAATCAGACATTGCTTAGATCTTTAAAGATCTAACCTATTTATTTTCATCTTTTCAGGTCTTGGAGTCTACGGAGATACTGAGACAACAACCAGACGCATGGCAAGATGGATCGAGAAGATCCACGCCAGTCATATACCCCCAGGCAATGACTGGTCCCTTTACTATTTCCTATGCATTTATATTACCTTTCATATTTCCATTTACATAGGAATAGTTGAGATTACTCTCACGGTCTGTGTGAGAGGTTTATATTCAGTAGATTACATTTATTTCAATTGCATAAAAAGATGTAATCTTTTATGTTTTGAATACAACTGAAACATTTGAATTGAATACTTGTACTTGTAATCTTTTTGCACTTCATATAATAAAATATGTACCTCTTTCACTTGATATGTTTAATTTTCACTATGATGCAATGCTAGACATCATGACTGACTGCCTGAGTTATTCATTGGGCCTAGAGTCACTTATTAAACATGACAGAAACTTCGGATTCACTTACAGAAATTGTAACAACCTTTTCTAATTGATTGAATTTGGTATCGAAAATCCGTAACAATGCCTATTAGTTTAAGGTAAAATATAATTTAAATAACACCTCAAAATAATATCTCATGACATATTTTATATATTATAAAATTAAATATATAAAAACTAATTGATTAACAACACGTTAGGAAGAGTGTATTCCATTAAAATAATTTACCATCCTTAAATTTTGGCAAGTAAACAAATGGAGATTGCCTTCCAACCATAATGTTCCAAATGAGACAAAACGAGTTAGAAAGCTCCATAACAAATTCTCTTGGACCCCGTTGCTTATCCCTATAAACGCAATCACGGACGTACGAGCCCAACGTAAACTTTTGTCGCAACTTCTTCATATTCAAAAAACCAACGTGCAAAAATGGACCGCTCAAGACTTTTGTGCATAGAGAGAGCGCAAATTTGGAATCAATTCTCCCGCCCTTATTACGTTGTGAAGCAGGTCTAAAGTTCGAATCCCATGATCTGATCCATGCCCTCTGATGTATAAATTTAACTTCATTCAACAAAAATTCGAATCGAGGAACTAGCTTTGGAAGGGTGTAAGATCTCATGCCGAGCTCTATATTATCTCAGAGTTTGCTTGTTGGTGACTCTTTTTGACGATTACGTCTCTGTTCTGTGTAATCTTGTGAAGGAAATGAAAGAATGCATGTCTTCTTTACCATTTCGAGGCGACAAGCGAAAAGCTCAATAAATTTGGACCGAAGATTCCAGGTGACTTGCAGTTGACGTTTTCTTTCTTCAAAATGTTTTATATTTACAGTATTGTTCTTAATGGAGAATTTCCCTCTTAAGTTGCCCTGCATCTATCCTCCTGCGCGAAGTTTCGTATACTGAGCCTGATAGAATTGTGCGAGGATCAACAATTAAAACAATATTTTACGATTAGATTAATTTTGGTTAAGTTAAAAGAAATAAGATCAAAATTACAATTATTGATGCATTTGATACCGTAAGAAGGTTTTTTATATCTTAGATTCAATTTAGTTTAATCTCTCTTATTATTACTTTGTGAAGCAGATCTGAAGTTTGAATCCCATGATCTGAACTATTATCTTTGATGTATAAACTTGACTTCATTCAATAGAAAAAGTTCGAATCCCACGAACTAGCTTAGGAAGGGCGTAATTTCTCATGCCAAGCTTTATATTACCTAGGAGTTTGCTTGCCGGTAGCTCTTTTTGACGATTACGTCTCTGTTATGTGTAATCTTGTGAAGGATATGAAAGAATGCATGTCTTCTTTACAATTTCGAGGCGACAAGCGGAAAGCTCAATAAAAAATTCATTTATTCAGACCGAAGATTCAAGGTGAGTTGCGATTGACATTTACAGTATTGTTTTTATCGGGCATTTTCCGTCTTAATATGCACTGCTTCTATCCTCCCGCGTGAAGTTTGATTTACCGAACCTGATAGAATTGTGTGAGGATCAACCAATAAAACAATATCTTTACAGTTAGATTAATTTTGGTTAAAAAAAATAAGGTCAAATTCTCAATTATTGATTCATTTGATGCCGTAAGTAGGTTTTATTTTAGTGCGCCATTCAATATAGAACTCAGGGTTTCTTTCTAAATTTTCAACATCTCTCTCGCAATGGCCCTGTCTTGTCAATTCCTTATTCATCTCTTCCTTTGTTTGACTCTCCTTGCAGTTTAATAACGGAGACGCTCAATATGATATGTTCAATTAAATATTTTGCTTGTTATTCGGACAATCAATATCTTATGTCGCCTCTTTAGGCTGCCCTTTCAGACTAATCGGCTCCTCAATTTGGAATGGCTTAAGGTTGCCATCAGTCTCAGGACCACTTCAATGCTTTGTTGAGAGTTGTAATCATTGAAATATGTAATGACTGGCAATCGATTTATAGATCTCAAATATCTCCTAAAACCCCTGCAACTGGCATATCGAAATATGGGCAAGGCAAGAGAGGATTTGTTTTATTAATTGCTTTACATCCCATAATTCTTCACTATTATCTCTACTGTACCTTTACACATGGTCCCAGTTGTCAACTTATCTACCTCCGTGTTGACTTTCATTGATAACCTTATAGAAGGATTTATCTCAAATAACTGCATCCCCCTTTTGACCCGTCTTAGTCATATTTTGGGGGCACATTTTGTTACACACATCCTTTGTAGTCGTTATTTTTGTTTATTTTTGCAGTCACCTACACATTGAATTCTTGTCAACATCTTGATTGTCAATTTCAATCATTTTGATTTCATTAATTCCAAGGTTTCGGCCATGATAGTTGTACGGTGCAAACTCCCCCCACAAAAGTAAGTACATATGACCTTCTATAGGTTCCAAAGGTGATCCCTTCTGGGGGCTTCTGTGGATTGCTGAATTTTCCCAAGAGTGAGTAACTTATCATAGGGAAAAACTTGTCAAGTCAAATGTTTTTCATATATGATTTTCCATGCATGCCAAAATGTCCCATATAAAATGATGGGAAATGACCTTTATTTTGGTTTTTAATCATGTGGTACTTCAAAGCAAATCATTTTTATTTCATTTAACTCACGAATAGTGCCTTTTCATGGATTTTCATGTTGTCGCTTCAAAGGTTGAGATTGTCTGCTACATTCATTCTCTCTATCTTGTTCTTTGGCACTTCGTAAGAACCTAGTAGGGCATGATATTATTTAAGAGGTGGGCCACAAGATAAGAGTACATATAACTTCTGTTAGTGTTTCAACTTTCAAGTATGGAGATGATTGAATAAGGCATTAAATCTCACAAATGATATGATTTCTGATCTAGGAGTTCTATTCTTAGTATTTTCATGATCGCGTTGTTCCACTTGTTTTGTTGCCACACATCTATCTCAGTTAGTGACTGAGAAGGCATATGAAAGAATGAATCAGAGAAAATAGAGAATATCTATTGTGAGGAAGGCCCGTAGAAAGGAAAATTAGCCAATGGACAGGCCCTTGGCACACTGGAGGGCAGACATTGGTTCCTGTCCATGATTATATTTGAGCCAATATAAAACACTGGGCCAACCTGAACCTCTTCTACCTAACACCTAACGTTGGCTCCCATTTTTAGAATTGACAGCTAAAACTAAAAGTACATGGGATCAATTTTTAATACAAAATCAACATCATATATTGCACTTCATCTATCCTCTATTGCATATGGGTGTTTATAGTGTTTCAGATATGTTGTTTCGTTGGCAATCATGATACTTTGGCCTTAGATGTGGAGCCTTGTTCAAGAAACCTTTTTCTTCACTTTTCCTATCCTAGAACAGTCACACTTGGCTTCTTGAGGTAACTCTATGCTAAGTACAGAAATTTCATCCCTTCTTATGCTGCTGTAACATTGTTCATTTGTGGGCACAATGCCGCTCTTGTATATATAATATGGCTGTTGGGTTGGTTCCCATGACGACCAAACCCTTGCACAAGCCGTATTCTGAAAGATCTTGATAAAATATGTGATGTAGGAACATCTTGAGATGTGAGAGCAATCTTGCATCAACCAAAAGATGTTTTATTTAATTTTTACAATTGTTTAGTTTTAAGTATTTTGGTGAATAAATTTGATGTAATAAGGCCTAAAATATTTGATAAATCATTTTGCCAACTCCTAAGGTTTAATCTAGCATAGGAGTTTGACACACGTCAGCAACATCTTCTTGGCATATTCTTGGAATCTTTTACTTTGGCTATTGGTGGTGGCGGTTACTAGATACTAAATATTTCAAAATACTACATTTGCTATGTTTAAAGACCATGTCTTCACAGGTGGGTATCCATATGACAAGTGGTGGTGCATGTCTTACTACAGATTCTTGTGGAGTTATGGAGCTGTCATAGTTGACAAGTTTGATTTCCTATTAGAGGAGGTGGATAATGACAACAATTATTGAGCATCTTGTATTTTATTTATTACTTTATGGTGGCCTCCTTATTTGGACGTGGTATTTGGAAAAAAAAAAGATTTTGCATTAATAATCTATGTTATTTATCATTGGTGGAAGTTGAGGTGGACTTATGCAGCATTATAAAAGCTTTCAATGCAAAAAGGGGAGCTATTAATGACATCACATTCCATAAATTGAAGAGAGGAGTTGGAGGATTCATTTGATAGTTGTAGGTTCAAGGACAAAGATTGGAGTGCAGCTGTAGCTCAAGTGTGGGATTAATTCCTTATAGTTTCCTCTTGCGTATTTTCTGATTTATATCACATTGGAGATGTTTATTTGAGGCCATGTGTCATGTGATGATAATTCACAACGACTATGTAAATGAGAAGCTAGATTGTAGTAGAAATCTGCGAGGAAGGAGATAGTTTCTAGTGATTGTTTTTGTTTGCATGTGGATTGATTTTATATGAGATTTGTTTCAGATTTTAAGTCAATTCCTTATTTGATTTGCATATGTGAAGTGTGTGGACTTCCACCCTGCATCAGTGGTATTAGAGCTATTATTCCTAAGTGTGCATGTAGAGCTCTGAACATGAGGTACTTTGCACTAGGACCTGCGGGTGGAGTGTGTGTGAGTTTGTTGCATATGTATGTGCAACTTGCAAGAGGAGCTACGCAAGTGATTTGTTGGGAAGAGGTTCCCGAGTTTATAAATAAATTGCCGAATGTGAGGCAATTTGCAATAGAACCTGAGAGTGTTGATAAGGGGATTTGTGTTGAGGCTTTATGAGGCCTTCAAGTATGGAAAAGAGAGAGGAAAATGATTTTTTTGATTGGTTGGATTCTTAGGATTCCTAGACTTGAGAAAATTAGAGAGAGAATTTGGACGATTAAAGAGAGAGCAAGAAGAAATAAGAGTTGGAATGATAGAGTTGAGAAAACAAGTGAAAGAAATAGAAGCAAAGTCAGAAAGGAGAAGAACCTTTCATTAGAAAAGAGGTGATGATAATTCTATTTATCTTTTTAATGATATTTTGCATGTGAAAAAGAAAGAAAATGCAGCGGATTGTCATGCATGTGGCACAATAGAAGAAGAGGATGAATATGAAGAAATCAATGAACTTGAAGTTGTGGAATGTCTATTAGAAGACATGGAGAATGAGGTTACAGGTCTTGCAGCCGAAAAAGAGTTCTTTAGAGGATATAAATGAAGTTGAGAAGGATGATTTACTAGCTCAGATTAACGAAGAATGGAATAAACTTATTGCAAAAGGAGCAGAAGTTGCACCAAAGGCAATGAGGTGAAATCAGATTTAATGTTTTCATTGATGTAGAAATGGAGAAAGTTGCTGCGGCAATAAATCATTCTGAGAAGGTTGAAATCGAGGAACGAGATGTGTAGGTCAAGGAGTTTTCCAATGGTTCTTTGTTTGAAAGTAGTGAAGATGAAGATTCCCTAGTTAGAGAGATTGATTATTTGTTGGAGAATGTGGATGATGATCTCAAGATTATTGTTCTAATATTGTTTTGAACGTGGAAGATCAGTTTGCAGCAGTAATATGTCTTTTGGAAGGCATAAAAACAATGACATATCATGTTGACGGAAAAGTTAAAGTTGCAACATTGAAAGTAACTAAGGTAGAATTCATTTCTTCTAAATATTATTCTAAAGAAGGATGTGAGTATGATGAGGTTGCAGTAAAAGAGAATAGTGAATCATATTTTATTAAATTTGAGATAATGATGATTTGCATGTTATAGGCGAGTTAGCTCAAGAGGATTTTGCTAGTGATGTATGATATGCAGTGAAGGTTTTGTATGGTGTTGCAGAGTTTAGTGTAGGTGCATTTTGGTGGAGATGGATGGACTATGGTGGGTTGAATCCCATGAGATCATAGGAGAGTGTGATATACACTTGTAGGAGGTGACCATTTCATGGCATAATTGATTCCACATTTAGGATGTGAGTGTAGAGAAAAGTTGCTAGAGAAGGATGCTTGTTTTAGTTAGATGTTGGAAGAGGAGAAAAAAGTTGTTAGAGGTACCAATTTTAGTGATGGAGTTTGCTGAGGATTGCTTGCAATTTGAAAGGGTGGTACTATCACTCAACTCCATTTTGTGAATCCATATTCACAAATAATATCCTCCCCCGACAGTCTAATGTGCTAACATCTTGGGATGTGAAAGCAATCTTGCATCAATAAAAAAATATTTAATTTAATTTTTGCAATGGTTTAGTTTTAAATATTTTGATGAGTAAATTTCATGTAATAAGGCCTAAAATATTTGATAAATCATTTGGCCAACTCCTAAGGTTTAATCTAGTGTAGGAGTTTGACATATGTCAGCAACATCTTCTTGGCGTATTCTTGGAATCTTCCACTCTGGCTATTGTTGGTGGCGGTTACTAGATAGTAAATCTTTCAAAATATTACATTTGCTATGTTTAAAGAACATCTTTTCATAGGTGGGTATCCAGATGATAAGTGGCGGTGCACGTCTTACTATAGATTCTTGTGGAGTTATGGAGTTGTCATAGTTGACCAGTTTGTTTGGCTGTTAGAGGAGGTCGCTTATGACAACATTTATGAAGCATCTTGTATTTTATTCATATTTTATGGTGGCCTTCTTATTTTGACATGGTATTTGGAGAAAATCTGATTTTGCATTAATAATTTATGTTATTTTTCATTGGTGGAAGTTGAGGTGGACTTATGCAGCCTTATGAGAACATTCAATGCAAAAGGGGAGTTATTTATCTCATCACATTCCATAAATTGTAGACAGGAGTTAAAGGATTCAGTTTGACAGTTGCGGGTTCAAGGATAAAGATTGGAGTGCAACGGTAGGTCAAGTTTGGGATGAATTCCTTGTAGTTTCCTCTTGCTTATTTTCTATTTTATACCATATTGGAGATGTTTATTTGAGACCATGTGGTCATGTGATGATAATTCCAGTGTAACATGGGGACGCGTCGCCCCCCTAAACCCCCCTGCACTCGGGTCGAGGACGTCCCTGGGACGGGGACTTGGCATTCCCAAGTCCCCCCACCATTGCCTTCCCGCCACCAGAACACTGTCGGGACGCGGGGACGTGCAGACGTCCCTGAGACATTCGGGGGACGCCTAGGCGTCCCTTGACCGTCCCGACGACGTCTGCACGTCCCTCGTGGTTGGTGTTCCTTTGGCGGATCTTGACCGTGAGGAGTCCAGTAGTTCCAATGATGAGTTTGCCTTGGGGGGATGATTAGAGGCTTCCCTTCACTACATTTTGACATGATTTTGTACTTGTTTTGATATCATGCTACTCATTGTAATCATCTTTATGATATTTTTGATAGAATATAAATTAGAATGTTCTATTTGCCGATAATTTGAATTTCTAATAGTAATTGGTAATTAAATATTCTGTATTGGGTATGTTGAATGTTCAATGGTTCATATTGCAATTTCGCTATGTTCAAGTATTTGGTATTATTAGTTCTTATATTGTTGTACACCATTTCATAACTAGCATTTCAAGTGCTATATATATAGTATACTACAGCAACCCCCCCGCCTCCCCAAAAATGAAGCCCTTTGTCCCCCCGTCCCGGAAATCCGTCCCGACATCCCCCAATGCCCGTGTTACACTGGATAATTCACAACAACTATGTAATGGAGAAGCTAGATTGTAGTAGAAATTTGAGAGGAAAGAGATAGTTTCTATTGATTGTTCTTGTTTGCATGTGGACTGATTTTATATGAGATTTGTTTCAGATTTTAAGTCAAATCCTTATTTGATTTGCTGCTTGCATATGTGGAGTGTGTGGATTTTCACCCAGCATCAATATGTTATACTCACTCAATGTTGTATGACATGGAAGCAGGAAGAACTCAAATGATAGAACTATCCACCTGAAATAATACAACACAGCCTTCAGAAATCTAAAAACTATGCAACCAAATGACAAAATATAGATACAATGTATGCATGGGAGATATCTCATTTCAACATTTCACACCATAATAAATATGATAATTTAAATAGGTATGAACTTCATAAATTGGCATTCATTGCACCATAGTTATATGCCACAAAGGTTGAAGTCTGAAACTGAATATTAGATATTTTCCTGCAAAATCCAATGGTTATGCCAAATGGAAAACTGACTCACTGAAATTATGTAGCATGAGTAGTGGAAGGAAATCTAGAACAATGTGAAGGATTTGAGTTTGGACTGTTAAGTCATATATGGTATTGAGAACTGGAACATACTGTCTATAGTGGAGTTCCACACTACCTAGGGTTTTCACCTGCATGTGCTTTCTCCAGTCTCATAGTCTGGTTTGATGTCGGATAAATTTCATGCAAATTAATGACTTCTATATCCCTCTCCTACCTTTAATTTATCCTCTTCAGTATCTGATACAAGTTTCGAAGAAGCAAAGACATATAAATACTTCTCCCTAAATATTTCTTTATTGATGTGAATTTTCCAAAGAAACCTCTGAAATCTCTAAAATTCCAGCAAAACATTTTAAAAGTGAAATCATTGACCAGAACTCATCCTGACTTAAAGTCTGCAAAAAAATTGCCAAAGTGGATACCAGCTGCAACTTCAAAATGAATTCTAAGTAATTATTTGCTTCTAATATTCCTTTTTGTTTTCTATTCAAAGGTGAATTTACACGTTTAAGAATAAAGCCTATCTACAGGAAATGAGGTGGTGAAACAACCAAAAGCATATTAACGGTGACGGTGTATGTGCTTTTTGGTCTTTGATCGGGAGCCCAATTAAGTTATTAGTCCATGTCTATTTCAAGACAGCATAATAGGAACCTGAAGGGAGCAAGAATGGATGATTTAATTGTTGACATGGTTGTTGCAGATCTAAGAAAACATGCTCATGGCCATCCCATTACAAAACCAAGGAAATACCAAAATGCCACAAAGTGGGGAAAGCTCATATGCAAATCACTGCCTAGTGCTTTGCAAGTTTTACTCCAAAACCCTGAAAACCCATGTTCTTACAAAGGGAGGAAAGAGCAGAGCCAAAAACTTATTCTATGGAGGAGTTGGACAAATTATTTGGAGGGTATCAATGAAAAGTGATGAGTTCAGGGTGGCTATAACATTTGACCATTATATAGAGTTGCGTGCGAAGAAGTCAAGGAATTGATCAAGGTGACAATAGAAAGGAATTGAAGCATGAAGTAAACAAGTTAATTACATCCACATTTTCTGAAACAAACAAATTTCTGCCAAGTCTGGTTGTAGAAATTGCATAAATATTTTACCCGCAGTACCATGATGGAAGAATATCTTGTTCAGTTTGCTACCTTGCATTTTGAAGGTATAGCATATGATTGATAGCAAATTTAGCTAGAGGTTGTTGGAAAAAATTGAGCAGAAGGATGAGGAAGAGTATCATTGAGAACTAGCCAAAATAAAACAACCAACTTTAATGGATGTGTATGTAGCAGTGTTCCAAAGAGGATTACTGTCCTCTTTGTTGAGGGCTTGTTTGAGTCTATTAGGGGCTTGGTTAATGCCTTTGCATTGCCTTCATTGTAGGAAGCTAATAAGAGAGCCTGACACTTGATCCGTGTGTGTTAAGGAATAAGTTTACATCACATTCCAAATCACCTGCCATTTGATTTCAAAAGGGAGACTTTCAAAGGGATGGATCAAGTTCATAGCCACAAAAGACCACAGAACAACCATTTACAACAAAGCAGATGAATGATGTCACTAGAAATGAACTTAGGAGAAAGAAGCTATGTTTTACTTGTGGATAGCCATGGGAACTTGGCCATAAATACCTCGGCAAGGGCCAAGTACATTCCATAGAGGTGATGTTTGATGAAGAGAATGAGCTCGAAGAACTAAAGCCACAAACACCACATAGGAGCAAACCACAGAAGATAGTAGCAACATAGAAGATTATAGTGGCACTCTTGTAGCTCTTAAGGCTGTAACAACTCTATTTTACTCTGCGATATAAAAGATGTATATGAAATGTCTTCAGTACTTTCTAATCACTCAGATCTTGAAGTTGGCAAGGTGAGAGCATAGGATGCTTCCAACCACACGACTATTCTAGATGAATGCAACCGCAAATTGATGTGGCAGCAAACTGACCAGAATACGTAGGTGGTAGAGCCATCCTAATTAACACCTCTTTGATGGACTATATAAAATGACATGCAAGTGGCTGAGTTAGCCTTATCGACACCTCTACGACAGAATGCATGTGTGCAATGCAAGCCACTAGCAGAATTTATAAGCTTATCTCAAATCAAATTGGTTGATAATGCCAGCTTGTTCAATGCCAGTGGGCTGAATGATTATGCTATAATGATTGGTGATAAACCATCTAATTATACAATATTAAGTGCATACAAACTAAATTCCTGATTGGTTAAACCATTCAAAGTTTACAAGATAAGCATGAGATGCATTACAAAATAACTCTAATATGAATTCAACTTCTGGTGTAGAAAGATATATTATTCTGATCAGATTTATAACACTGCTGCAAGAATACAGATTAGGACAAATTTACCATCAAATCATGTATAATATGCTGCTCACCAACTGTAGAAAGGAGATCAACTGAAATCACATGACCCAGTTGAAAAATACTGTCCAGACTCCAAACACATTCCCAAACCCAAAATCAACTCTGAAATCTGCCTCTGTTGCTGATTAACATTGTAAATGAGGTCTGAACAGCATGGACATTTAGAAAGTTCATAAACAGCATACTGAACACACTTCCTTATATGAACTGGCAAACTACACTAAAATCACTCAAACTGAACCAAAGCATTCTTGAAGGATGATATACTTAGAAGTCGCAGAATTTCTGTTTTCAAAACAACTGTAGCATGTAGGTACAGCAGGGTCCAACCATAAATTACTCACAGTATTCACCAAAGTCCACCTTTTTTTGGGTTTGCATCAACAAATATCCCTACACCCAAAGACAAGGTTTTTGAGAACTCAAATATGGGTGATTCAGCTTCACATTCCCACTCTCCTTTCCCATATGGTATGGCCGGCTCTAGGGTGTACGGCCTTCACAAATTTCCATAACACTTTCTCAATAAGGTACGTCCTGCAGTCATATATGCTGGTAATAACAGAAACAACAGGCTAAACTGTAATACACCCGCCCAAAAATGAACCATTGACAGGTTGCTAATAAAACATAGATGGCTGTCACCATAATTTAGAATTTAATTATCACCACCAAAAAGGGTTGACTAAGAAGAAATTAGCAATATTGTTAAAACTGAAAATTAATTAAGTTAATGGAAGGGTCAAAAGGCATGATATGACGAGTCATGTCAATTAGATAGAGAAGTTATATAAAGGAAGACAAAATCAAGAGGAAGGACATCAATTGATCAAGACATATTAGTTGTTTTCCCTGTGGAATAAAAACTAAGGACTCATGAGGATGAAATCTTTGAAGATTAGAAACTAAAGGATGAAAACTGTTATTTTGTTAAGTGGACAAAACCCCCTAATTTAGCAGAAATTTAGAAATATTACAAAGGCATTTATACAAGAGAGATCACTTGATGAGTGAAGATTGTTACTGCTGAATCTTCCTATTGGATTTATGTTGAGATAAATACAATAATACTTGCATAACAGTTATTTACCTTAGTATTATAGGCTGCTGTTCTTGATTTTTAGCTCAAGTTTATTCTGAATTCTTCTCCAATTCAAACTTGATTATTCAATTTCACTTGATTGATGGATTGTTGTTGAATGATAGGTTGATTGAATGAATTCCCTTGATTGTATGACTTGATGAGTTGATGTGTGATGATTGAGTGATTGTTGATTAGACAATTGATGAGTAGTGTTGTAATGAATGCTAGTTTGATAAATTGGTGAATGCTGATTTGATAGAGCGATTTGCTAATTGATTGTTTGCTTGATTTGATAATTGATGATAACTTTTGTGGATTTAGGAGTGATGCTTGATAAGTCATCCTTGAATGCTTTGAATGATTTCTCCTTCACTACCTTCCATACAAATTGAGTCACCAACCTCTATTGCTGCCTTTTGAGAATAGTAAATTATTTGTTAAATGAATCTCCCTTGGATGTCCTCCTCAAATAAAAATTTCTCCCCTTTATATCTTGTAATGTGATGGAAGAGCCACATCTCTTCATCATGTCTGCCCTTTGCGAGAGTCACATCCTTTCACAATTTTCACCCTTAGAGTACAACCCTTCATCTATTTTTATCTTCTGAAAGAGTCACAACCTTTCACAATTACCACCCTTTGAAAGAGTACAACCCTTCATCGTTTTTTCCTTTTGAAGGAGTCACTTCTTTATTTTCTTTACATTCCTTTCTTTTTCCATTAATTCTTTCTTGATTCACATGCTCCAATTTCTTCCTATTTAGAGTTTGTGGGGTATTATCTTGGTAGTGGATATACCATCTTGGTATATATTGGGGCCACCCACAATATTATTGATGAGAGCTTGGTGACAAAGAGGGGATTGAAAGCAAAAGATTTTTAGGGTTCAATGTCATTGTTTTAGATAGATTCCCAACCACCCTACACAAAGATCATGTTAGGGCTCAAACTAACACTTGGTGACTACGAGGTATGCGATGATTTTATGTCATCATACTAGGGGAAATAAATGTGGTTTTGAGAGTGCAATGGTTGCATTCTCTTGGAACTATCAGTCCCATCAAGTTGAAGTTTAAATTTGAAGAAAAAACGCAACTATTAGAGGTATGCTCAAGGAGTCACCATAAGCGATAATAGTTAAAAAGTTGGAAAGAAAATCAACAAGGAACAAATTACTTGGCGATGGAATGCTTGTACTCTATTTTATTTCCTGGTAGAAAAATAGTTATAATGTTGATTCAAACTTTTTTAGATAAGCATGTATGGTGTTTAGTGATATACGTCCAAGATTGTATCCAATATAGAATTCCAACATATTTTAGAGTTGTAGCCAGATTCTAAGCTTGTCATGATAACTCCTTATTGGCACTTGAGGACATATAAAGAAGAGATAGAGAAGGCTATAAATGAGTTGGGTAAAATGGGCCACATCAGACCCAATTCTCGCTCCTTTAGTTTGTTAATGTTCCTTGTTGAAAAAGGATGACACCATGAGGGTGTGACTAGACTATGAATCCTTGAACAAGAGACAACAAAACAATAGATACACCATTCTTAGGATCAATGAGCTCATTGATGAGTTGTGTTCGATTATTTATTGATGTCAAAGGATATTATTGGATTATTGTTGGATCATGTTGCTGAAGTAAATCGAAGGCCAAAAGCCATTAATTGTCTTCAAGAAAGAGCCTCATTGGAGACTTTGCCTTGAGAAATCGTTGGGAGGAATTAATTAAATCATTATGATGAATGGCCAACCCTAGAAGAAATAATATTATATGAAGTCCGACTATGAGTTTTTCATGAAGAACATTTATTATCATTTATTTAGAATTCTTTGCTGGCTGACCCATATTTTGACGCCCACATTGGAGTCAAATTGATTTAAATATAAATAAATTTATATAATCTTAAAGGGTTGATCCCTCATGGTGATCACCCTTTTTCTTGGAATTGAAATTAAACATTCATATTTCAAGTTTGGCCCACCTCTTTGGGAGAGTCACTTCTCTTGGGTGAGGGGTTATAAAAGAAGGTAAGTTGGTGGAGTAAGAAGCAAGTAATTAACAAATATCTTTGCTATCTAAAGTCGACTTATTGCTGGAAAATTTGTCATCAATGTTAAGAAGATATTCATTATCTTTGAGGAATGAATGAGATTGATTGACAAATTGTCATAGATGTCAAAGGTAAAATAACGAATGCACAAGACAATCATTAATGTCAAAGGTAGGAGTAAGACTGTTGAATGTACATAAGCAAGATCATTGTCAAGCATATGAACAAGATTTTAAAAAGCAGTGACATAAGTGGTGTTATGGATGATGAGGGAAATACAACTCTTAGAATGGAGGCATGTTTTGTAAACAATATCATAGTAATGCAGGGATGCAAGACAGAGATCGAAGAAGCAACACTTGAACAACCATTATGATATCAAGCATAAGGACGACTTCAACTCCCCCTGAGTTAGATATTGTTTTTCAGTTTTTCCTTCCTAGATTTCTCTCCCCCTTTTTGCCACAATGGCAAAGGGCCACACAACATTATTTAGATAATCATATAAGAACAACAGATTTTACAAGAGAAACTTTCTTGTACCTTTCCTTGATAATAGGAAGATTCCTCTTCCACTCATTCACCGTCGAACTCATTCGTGCACACAAACTATCATGATGCACTTGTTGGCTAAATATTTTGCAAGTCACTAAGACTACAACTTGCAAAATGTGTATTTTAGGCAGAAGTGTATGAGATTACTCTCTCCTCTCAGCAATAGGGGAGGCTCCCTTCTTACCGCAAGTGGCTTCAAGTAGAACTGAATTGTAACACATATAGTTCCCCTTGCAACAGTAATACCGGTGGCTCAAAGATTGACTTAAGAACAATCAACTGAGGCAACAGTGAATTTATCTAAAGATGAAATGATACAAGAGCTCAAAGTCTCTTGTCCTCACTTCAAATAAGTACTCTATGTATTTAAGTTCCAATACTGAAGCTCAAAGTCTTCAGTCCTTAGAATATTGCAGCCACTACCTTCTATAGTAATCCTTATCCCCTGAAGCTCAAAGTCTTCAGACAATTCAAATTAAACCGCTCAAATGATATACACAAGATAACTATTAATTTGAGAAAGGATTAACCAATGCGACATAAGAACACACTTGTTAATTTTCAAAACCAACAACACAAAGTTTGCCAGTTCTTGTTCCTTTATTCAAATGCCCAACTTTGCACAATGAAACTCAGTTTTCAGAATACAAGAGAATTGCCTATAGTTTTCTTGCACACAACAAAAGATGAATATTTACAATAAACCCCCTCCTTATGTAGGAAAAGAGAAGAGGGAAAAGTGGAGAAGAAAGGGGAAAACCTAAACACTTTTGACTTATTCAATGCTTATCTAAACTAACTAACTTTGACTTATTCAATGTTGCAGGACCTAATGTACCTCCAACATGATTACATGAGAATGCTTTTACATATTTCCGTGCAATCTGTCAAAGATTCTACACTTCTAAAAATTAAGTGTCCTAACAACACTTTCAAAGGAAATTGATGCAAGTCTCAAATTGACAAAAAGACTTATGAACAATAGCCGGATCTGGTGCACCCGTGTGTTGAGGTATGGTTACAGTCTTACGTGCAACACTCACCGCCTTGGAGATCACACCATTGTATCCGCTTAAATATTTCTGCAGTTGTTTCAAGGCAACCCTGAACCCTGCTAGTTTATCCATAGCACTACAACTGAAGGTGTTAATCTCTAGCTCCTGATGGATAATTTGTGCAAACCCTGATAATGCTTGCTCCTCTGCGATTAGTTCTCCATCTTCTACCACTAGCTTGTATACCAAACCATCAAAGGCCTTAATAATGGTTTCCTTATGCTCAGCGCATATCTGCATGGCTCCATGGAC
Organism: Thuja plicata; assembly: GCA_018584345.1. Lineage (NCBI taxonomy): Eukaryota > Viridiplantae > Streptophyta > Pinopsida > Cupressales > Cupressaceae > Thuja > Thuja plicata. Next base: position 100,559 of record MU223152.1, read on the forward strand.
ATCTTCTACCAAGTTCTTCATTACTTGCTCTTTGTTCACCAACTGATCTAGAAACTCGAAATACATCTCCTTGGAAGAGACTATCTCGTAAGTGTATAAGATGTCGAGATCAGCTTTAGCCATTTTCTTCCACACATCTAAGTCTTCACTTAGAGTCTTCAGTTGCTGATTGAAAGATTCAACAACCTCTTGCAAACGATCAGTGGTTTTCTTGATGTTTCTGAATATGCGATACGCATCTTTGATAACCATCATGCCTTGAACCTCAATTTGAATGCCCCACTCATCCATTACCTTGGTCTTCTTCTCCAAACAACCAATGTGCCGCTGAGTGTCCTCTGAAAGTAAACTCTCTTGCTAAGAAGAAAGGCTCTTCTCAAGTGCTTCACGTAGACGAATGTTTTCCTCCTTCAACATGTGCTTCTTTTGCCAAAGCTTATTAGATCTCTTTGTAAATTGATCAAGCGCATCATGAACATCCAACTGGCAACCTACAAATGATTGCTTACCAAGTTCTAACCTGGTGATTTTGTAGTCTGTGCCTTCAAGCTCATCTGAGGGCTTATCTGAAATGGGTTAAGCAACTTCAGCATATTTGATGTTTTGATCATCAACCATGATCTTGGAGACCACTTTAGCCTTCTTGTTTCTCAATGCTCGAGGTTTGCTCTTAGGGGTAAGATCAAATTCCTCCAAAGGTACTTCAAGTTTCTTTCTCTATTGTAAAACCCAACCAAGGAGGTAGAATAAAGGATGAGGCAGCATCATCGACCGTAACCATGGCAGTTACTGGTTCCTTTTGAGAAGAAGAAGATACATCTATGACAGATGCCTCTATCTGTGTTGTTGACAAGACCGAAACTCCTTGCGCTTTCTCCTCCATGAACAACTCAATCTGTGATGTCAGATTATTGTTAACCATGAGTGTGTCCAGCCTAGGTAGATCCTCAGGGAGCTCATCAAACACATGTGATAAATCTTCTCTCTGTGCTGGGGCGACAGAAGAGATGGGTGTAGCAGGGACAATAGCTGTCAAATGTGCAGGAGGTAGATGTATCATGAATGAATCAACATCCGTATCGAGAGGAGACATGGGAGGTTCATCCATCTCTGGAGCGGACTCATGCACACCCTATATCTCAACAGCTTCTTGAACTTGCAGCACTTCAAGACCAACCGACACTTGCAACTCCTCTTCACTATCTGAGAGATCAATCATTTCGGAACTCTTCACCTTGAGCACTGCATCTGAAGTAGGAGATTTAACCATAAGCTTACCACCTTTGATAGCCAGCTTTTGGACAGTTTGAACATCTGATGAGGAAGATTCTCCCTTGCCCTTACCCCTGATTTTTGACTTTGCACCCACAGGACCAGCAAGATCAAAGTCTCGACCGGGTTTAACTTTGATGCTCTTTAAGCCCCTCTTCTTCAACCAAACATTCGTATTAGCCAGGATGCTTTGGAATCTTTCCCATATAGACACATTTTCCCTTACTGACCAACATGGAGATACAACCGGCAAGTTTTTAAGACGATACCTTTTATACTCTGGATCCAAGATGTCATCATCATCCTCGACCCCTTCAGGGATCTAAGCAAGACGAAAGTCTATTATCTGTTTAATTGTAAGGCGACAGTAATCCATCTTGGCAATGTCCTCCGTACGCAGATCAATCCACATATCCTCAAGATGATGAACATGAGTGAACTGTCTTCGAATCTTGTCATTCATTCCTCTCCAATCAAATGAACTTCGTGCCATGAACTTCTTCAATTTGACCTCCTGAAGCTCAAATTCCATGCACTTAGCTTTAGGAACCATGTCGAGTGAATAACCACCAATCCTTAAAGGATTGCGCGAGGAAATACCAACACCTGGTCTGTGTAGAGAGGACTGATATGCTTGCACGGGCATAAGCTGTCGAGCTAACTCCATAAGAATAAGTTTATCTATAGGATACCTAGGTAAGGTATATGGCTCTTCCCGAAAATACCCCACCCTGAGATAGGTGAAGTTCGGAAACTGAAGAAAAATACAGCCATACTCACTTGCTTTGCTCTGTGCCTCATCTGAAACCCTTTTGTTTGGAAGCTCCTTGTCAAACAAGCACCGGTAATATCCAAAGAATGCATCTTGCACTCTTCTAAAATGAATGTGGCTAGACCTTAATGGAAACTGATCATAGTACTCCCACACAGGTAATTGCATCCTGTCTCCCTTGGTAGATAATCCTGAGAAAGACCCTAGGGCAGCATCGATGTAAATTAGGTAAGAGTTCATGTAAAAAGTACATGTATTAGGTACTTGCGCTAGTTGCCCACATATGGTATCATTGATCAATTTTCCCCAAAACAACCGCTGCCTTGACTTGAGGATCAAGGAAAAATACTTGTACATCCATGGTTCAAAAAGATTGGATTCTTTCAAACCCCCAACACGACTTAACAAGGTGATGAGATCGTGAACCTCTTCTTTGAATTCGGATCTGTGCATCCCTTTAGGCCACCGGGCCACATTCGGTCTTTTGGTGATCAATCAGTTATCATTCATATATCTCAAGTAAGCTGTCTTGCCATTTTCCCATCTTTCGAGAGATTTCTCAATCGTTAGATTCATGATAACTGGAGCGGCTGGCACTTTGAAAACTCGATCTATGGTATCCGGATCAAGACTAATCACCACCTTCCCATCCTGATCCTTGATTGTTCTGGAAGTGGGATCAAAGTTTTTTGCACACGCCATCACGAACTCAGGTTCCAATGCAGTTGTTTGGAAAGTAGACACATGATGAATGAAGCTTTCCCGAATACTGATCATGTCATCTTTAGTGGATGTCTCCACCCTTTTCAAAAACTCGTCCATATCCAAGTGTCTAATCTCCGTATCGCAGATCTCCTCCACATAAGACGTAAGTTGAGAAGGTACAATGGAGTTTTGGTACTTATCATATTGATACTTCATTTTCTTCTTTCCCTTATTCCTTGGCGACGCATATCCTCTCTCCGACATGACAAGGATCGCAACAACTGTAACTATGGCATGAAAATCCCAAAAATAAGAGCTTCATCATCAAGAGAAGAGAAATCCATTTTATATGCAAGAATGAATGGAAAGGGGAGCCCCTTATGAAGATGGAAAAAAAATAGAATGAGTGGGGTTTTCTGGTGCAAAAGCATATCTTGGAAAGTGGGGCAAGAAGGAATGCAAGATTCTCATCTTGAGGAATGGTGGACTTTTTAGATCAATTTGCATAGTAGGACCAAGAAGTGGGCTTTTTGAAAATGTTTGCACATGAGGGAAACTTTGCATCTTCTTTTTCAAATGAGGGTATCAAAAAGTGGGTTTTATGGGCTGATTGCATATGGAACAGCATTTTACATTTCATGCACTTTTGGGAAGATCACCATAAGAACGGGGTTTTTAATCCCGACTGCATATGAGAATAAATTGCATTCTCATATGCAACTTAGAAAAGATGGCAGAGAAGAAGAGAGCATAGCATATATATAAAACAAAACAAAATACAAAAATGCAAAAAAGAAAAGAGAAGATAAATATTTTACCTTCCTTGGATACATAGGGAAAAACCAAACTTCTTCTTCAAAGCAAATTCTGGAAATAGAAATGAATTTCAAATTTGCAGATTGAGAGAAAAATACAGAGTTATATAGACCCTAAAATTGACAAGTTCTTGTGAAAATCAATGCCAATATCATTGGTCTTGGTTTGGGGAAGGACAAATGCCAGTCATGCAACAAAAAATTGCATGAAATCAACAAGAAAAGGAGAGAAAGATTAAAAAACGTTCCCTATCATCAAGGCATTCTTTTCTCTTTGGAATAAATCAATCAAGAATGAATTTCGAATTTGAAAGCTAAGGCAAAAACGTTTTTGAAAATCAAGTTAAAACTCACCTTAACTGCAGTGATTTACGACATGTATTGAATGTAGAAGAAAGAGTCTTTGCTTTTGGATGACACCACATGCAGTTATTCCAGTTAAAACCGCATAGATTTGTGGAGGAGAACTTCATTTTTGATGTAGTTTTTCAAAGAAATCCGCCACAAATTCATACTGCACTCCCCTGTGATGTAAAACGTATATTTTGGACAGAGCATACGTTCGTTCCTCAAACGCATATAAGGGCACGGACTTTTCACCATACATAACATATATATTCAATGTTATAAATGCAATCTCATAGGAAATTGTCGCCCAACAGTTACATTAGGAGTCAACGCTTTGTTTCACAAAGTGAAAATACGGGCTTTGTGAAGACTTTAACATATGTTTACGATATGCAATAGCTCAGAAAACCGACGCCTTTCACATAAGATAAAGCTACGGTTTAACATAGACTATTGGTATATGTTTAAAACATGCAAAGTCTAAATAAATCGACGCCCTCCATATAACGTAATGAAAACGTGAGTTGCTTTAAGAAGCAGACTTTTCAGAGAAAATAGCATACGGGTTTTAATGAAAAACATGCTAAAGTAATGAAAATCGACGCCATTAGTTAGAGTCATTCAACATACGTAAAAACATATAAAATGATATGTGAATTAAATGAAATCAATGCCCTCCATGCTATTTATAAAGCCACGATTTAATACACATGTAAAGATTTATAATATGCAAAGTCTTTTAATTTCGACGCCTTCCAATCACTCCAACATAAACTATATCAAATCTATATCTTTATACGCTAATGATTGATGCCCTGCACCTTATAAAATAAAACCGTGGCTTTTTAGAGAAAATAGCATATGCTTTTGGGTAGAAAAATGACGCCCTCTCATTAAAAATCAATGCGTTCACATTAAAATAAAGCCACTATAATAAATATTCATTTTATGATATGTATTAGAGGAAGGCATTATTTTAAAATCATATAACATATGTTTTTAATAATATGAATAATAAAAATGTTATTTTCAAAAGAAAATCGCCATTCAATGGAAATTCACAATGAGTTATTTTAAACCCATTTAAATTATAAAATTCATAAACATATTTTGATTTTATTTATAAATATCATCTTTATCTTGTCATTTCGACGTTAAATAAAATAAGACCTCTTCAAAACAACTGCCCTTTGCGCAGATGTTATTTTAAAAGCCGAATTTTAAATAGAGAAAGAACTTAATAATTTTATACGCGACTTCAAAACTTTAATGGTCTGATATGCAAGTATGATGTAAAAACCCACTATCATTAAAACTTTTAAGTAAACCTTCACAGGTTGACGTGAAACTTTTAGGATGGAGTTTAAAATCCACCTCGCACATAGAATAAACTTTCATTTCATGCACCTGACAAGAAAAAGCCCATCTTTTTGATGACTCCTCAAGGACGTACAGATTGCTCGAAAAACCCCACTGACGAGACCTACCCGGAAGAAACCCAAAAGAACTCGAAATGAGCGAGAAGACAACAACCACAAGACTACGACAAGAACAAAGACAAAAACAAAACGTAGAAGCAAGGAAAAACAAAACAAAGAAAAAGACTTGATGTTTTAGTTAAAAGCAAGAACCAAGAACCAAGGGAAAATGGATTCCGTTGAACAAACCTTTACCCAAACACCGACCAGCTTAGAGAGAAAAACCTACCAATTGATTGAGAATCGCGTAGGGTTGCCTAATTTTGGGGAATGAAAAATTAAGGACAACAACACTAATATGTCAAATGATGAAGTCCAGTCCGGGGACCGAAACGGACGTTCATAGTCTTTTGCATCAGAAAGAATTCCTGAATGATGTTCTAACCAGACCTCAACCAAATCCTTCACCAACCAAAACGTCTTCACTAAATCCTCTCTGTCTCTGTATATACAACATCTTAGACCGAAGCCGACCAACTTTGATTCTCTGTTTTCCATCTTTATCCTTGAAGTAATCATAGCTTTTACCCAAATCATTCAACAATGACTTAATGACCTCAATCCTACCACTGAAATTGTCAACCGCAACAGGCCATTGTAGACAATACCGATAAATATCAGAAATTTCTTTTATGCATTCTTTTGTCTCATCGACCTGTCTAGATAATCTTTGTACAACATCAATACATTTTTCTTAATTGCTTCTTTGAACTTTCTGCAATCTGCCCCATCCTGCAACAATCTTTATCAAATCATCTGGTAACACACCAGATACATCAGAAACAAAGGTTTTCTTACTGATCAAATGTTCAACTAACATAGTCTCTATATTTGTTCTAATCTCCGAAGAGCAACCGGACCACATGTCGCCAATTTTGTCAAACTCTCCTTTCAACATTGTCTGAACTATATCAAAATCCATAGAGTACGATTCCAATTTGGAAACCTCATCCTTTTCCATTTCTTATTCTTCCTTTTCTTCTGTTTCTGTTTCATTTTCTTCTTTTTCCTCTTCTTTTGAAATAGTAACAATTTCTTTTCCATTTTCATTGATTTTCCTTCTCCTTGGCTCCGGAAGGGAACCGCCAATAACATCCTCCAATCCTCTTTACCGAAGGAGGAACCCTCAACACGACTACCAGTCATTGCACCAGACATAATCATACCGGAAGAAATATTCAACTGCAAAGTTACAAAGTACCCCTTACAAGCATCCTCTTTATTCTCCAGAAGCCCTAAATATCTGTAAATTTGCTTTCCGACAGGGACATCGGGCTTCCACTCAATGTTCTCTCTTCCTAGTAGCGATCTTAGAAAGTAAAACCCAAACACATAACTAGAGATCCAAACTGGAAGGCATAACCTTCTTCTAATGACATCTTGACATTTTCAAATAATTTTTCCAATAGCAGACTACACAAATAAAATTGCATGCTTTCCTTAACCATTTTATGTGCCAGATAAACAACTACAGTAGATGTAGCACCTACACAATTTCAAAAATAAATTTTATATGTGATGCCATAGGCAACATACCTCTCCACCGGATCGACAAGGGTGTTAAACAATAGGGCACATTGATCTTTGTTGATGCCAGTCAGCTCCTTCACCTCCTTGTACTTCACTGACTTCTTCAGTGGAAGAGTTTCGACACTGCACAACCCTGTAATCCCCTCAATTACCTTCTTGGTCACCCCATAGGATTTATCTAATAATAGATTCCCATCCTTGAATTGACTTAGCATAAACAAGATAGATTCTTTTTTTGCAAACCAAGGAAATTCTCCCCAAATTTCCAAACCTAGGACACAAACTCTCTGCAACCCTTCTGCAGATAACCCTACTTCCAATTGCCTGAATCTTCCCATGATCAAATTCTTCTAATTCCACTCCTTTCAGCGTTTTTGACACGACGATACCTGATTTACGAACAACCATTCTTGCTTCCATTTTTGCACTTGAACATTTTTTACCAATCACCCACGAGTTTTGCAAAATTCTCAATTTCTTCTTCACAACAATGACAAATGATTTAAAAAAATTACCTTTTTAACATTAACTTCTAATAATTACTTTTCAAATCGAGAATTTATATCGCTGCCACAATCAGTCATACAATGCACATTAATCAAACCGAAACAAATGCAATAACGATTTAATGTCCAAACATACTGGAGACATGACAGATGCAACCGATATCACACCTGAGAAGGGGAAGTGATAGATTTAGCATTTTAACACTCCCCTGAGCCAAAGTAGAAGTCTCAGTTACCAGAAGAGCTTGTACCGAGATCCGGTACCACAAAATTCTCTTCACTGGCTTCCTTCTTCCATATCATGACTGTCTTTTGAGATTCATCTGAAACTGTGACATCGTTATCATTCCCAGACTTTATCGAAGCATCAACAGATCTACAAGTGTTAGCATAATGACCGATCTGACCACATTTGAAACAATTGAGCTTCCTTTGTCCCGATCTCATTGACTGAACTCTATATCTGCACTGATTAGCCTTGTGACCGTAATTGTGACATACATAGCAATTTCCATGAAAAATATTGTTCATCCCATTTCTTTTAAATGGACTAGATACTTGACTTCTGCATTGATTTTCCTTATGACCAAACTTATGACAGCTAAAACATTGAACATTTTGTTCCTTTCCAATCTTGCATTCAACAACCTTATGACAAAAATTCCTGCATATGAAATAGTAACCATTAAAAGATAAGTACCTTTGAGCATTTGGTTGCCTGACCGAAAGCCTCCTTGTTGATGTTTTTGGATTCCTGACTTTGCTTGTGACCTCAGACTTTTTTTGCTTCAACTTCCTCTTTTTTGCCTTTGTTCTTCAGATCTGAACATTCACTGGTGAAACCTAAGCCTTCCTTGTGCTTATGACTTTTCTGCAAGGCTAAAAGTTGATCCAAAATAATGTTGCTTTCACAAATCTTAACTTCAGATCTCTGCTTCTTTGATTCCTTCGCCTTCTCATTTTCATTTGTCTTCTGCTTGATAATGTTCTTGAAATTTTCTTCAGTTTTCTTCCACCACCATTTTCTATTTGACGGTATCCTTTAGATCTCCTTCGGTCTTCTTCCAATCTTCCATCTTTTGCCTGATATTATCTTTGAGAAGTTCTTTAGTGTTTTTGCAATCATCTAGTTGTTTTTTTTTCAGATTCACCACATTTTCTTTTGATTCCTTCAATTCATGGCTTACTTCCTTATGTATTGCTTTGAATTTCCATATCTATTCCCTCATCTCTGAGATACATGCATTTTGCCTCCTTAATCTTTTCTTTCAGCTCCTCATTCTCTTATTCAGTGCTCTCAATGTCATCCATCATGATCTGTCAGCTCCTCATTCTCTTATTCAGTGCTCTCAATGTCATCCATCATGATCTGTCAATCTTCATCTGAATAGTATTCTCCTTCCATCTGTTCAAACATCCAATATCTCCCTCAAGCGGTTAAGCTCTATCTGTAAGGGACTAGGCTTTGATACCAATTGTTGAACAAGCTGATTAAATGAGGGGGGAGGGGGGGGGCGGTGAATCAGTTATTCCAAAACTCTTTTCACAATCTTTATTGAACCGATATAAATATAAACCATATAGATAATTAAAACTGATAAAGACTTTAAAGAGTAAGAACAATAACACCATAACACAATATATAACGTGGAAACCCAAGATGGAAAAAACCACAGAGAAACTAATTCTCATGAAAATAATGTTCGTTAAGGTGGCACTGATTAAGGTGATTTTTACAGGGGCCACTGCCGGTTGGGCTAACTGCCCTAATACAAAAGATTTATATACAAGGATCTTAAAGACAAAATGTGAACTGATATAGTTGCATCTGCATATGCATGAATAGTTCCAATCGAAACCCCAGTAGTATCTGAATGCAACAGATCCGGTTACAAATCTTCTGCTAGGACCTCTTTATCCTTCTGCAAAGTTGAACACTTCCTTATGTCGCAAGCCTTAACTCTGTCTGCACAATAACCTTTTTTCTTATTTCCGCTCACACAAATTACCATCAATCATGCATAATCACATTCGCATCATATCGCCTTTAGCGATCTCACTCTATCTTCACACATTGGATACAAAGTGATTGCCATTTATATATATGCATCCGATAACACAAATACATATGTCAGCTTAGCCACAAAACATGTTGGCTTGAGTTACAAAAGATATTACATCATAGTTTAACATGCTAGCATCGAACCTAAAGAATAGGTCATACATTTGAAAACTTCACACATGTTACCATAGGACCCAAAGATAGGTCACACATAAGATAAGCACGTCACATACTGTAAACACCAAAAGACAAACATATTCTGGGCCGATGGAAACGCCACAACTAAGACCATGTTTTGATCTACAAAAATTCTGAACCCACGATGGATAGAACCAGCTGAACCTGTCCAAAAACTAAATATAACTGTTATACCATAAAGCATCTGATATACTACATGAATGTCTAGGTAGCAGGGATACCCATAAGAACTCTGAAACACAACCAATTATATCCACCCTAAACTTCATACTACTCTATTCACCGAATATCATATATGTACCCAAAAGATATGTTTGAATAGCTGGAACAAAGGCACCCATCATGATAATCCATTACAAAAAACAAATTGTATAGAATAAACCTAATTTGTACCATATAGAAGCACAACTAACAGACAACCAACCGGTATAGGCATACAACGGACAACCAACCGGTACAAACATACAACCGGTACAAGGGTTTTGACATCAATGACAACATTGCCAACATCTCCTCAATATTCTCAACGTAATCTATGATTTTACATTATGCACCTCATTCACAAATTCGAGGGGAAGCATGAATTTGCAGTTTCATTCAGCTCTATGAAAAGAAAACTCATAAGATGAAGTCCCATAGAATATAGAGAGAAATAAGTCATGATTGGAGAGAAGGATGAGAATTCTATTATGGTAATAGCTGGTGAATTTTGGTAGCTGCAAGATAGATCTTTTAGCTATGATGATTTCCATATATTTTCTATTTAGCGATGTCTTTGTTTTGTTTTGCTCCTGTTGTGTTCACGGTTTTGTCGTGTGGAAGATTTTCATATATTGTGGAGTCTTGCGCATATGTTCCTTTCTGTTCATGTTCTTTCTAACTTGGCATCAGGCTCTTACTCCATCTTGCTAGCTGCTCTTCACCGTGTCTCTCCTACGTGGCTTCATTGGTTGCTGATGGTGATTCATTCAAGTCGTTTATTACTTGGCATCGTTGTGGAGTTCTTCTTTGGTTCGTATTTTATGATTTCCTTTCAAGAATGGAGATCGTCGCATCTCTTGGCCAAGCTTGTAACTGTTAGCGGTTACTTTCATGGGAATCTTTATTTCTTGTAACGTCTCTTCAATGGCGGTGACGCTTCAACTATCAACGTTGGACTCTTTGTCTATAGTGCGAAATGATATCTTAGCTTGGTTTTTCTTTCGGTTCGAGAAGTATGCTGTAGAAAAAGCGCAATCAAGGTGTATTCGCAGTGATGTATGTGAGAGCTGTGAGGGTGCTTGTATATCGGGTGTTGTGTGGTAGCTTGTGTGGTGTGTAAGCTATCTGGTTGCTTATGTATTGTGAGCTATCCAAGTGCTTACATGCCCAGTTTATGGTGATATTGTATTCAAGTGTAAGATCTCCATTATATGTATAACCTGTGCATGATCAGATACTTTTCTTTGTCAGGACTGTTTTGTATCTATGAGTACATAGAGTATGTTATGTATTCTACTTTTTAGCAGCAAGGCTTTTGATTGATTGATCAGTATTTTCAATCATTAGTGTGAAGTGATTGTAATTGTGTTGAGATTTAAATAAAGGCATAATCTTTTGTGGGCTGGGTTGTTTCCCTCGGTAAGGAGGTTTTTTCCTAGGATAATTCTGTTGAGTTATCTGTCATTTGTGTGTTCTTGATTTCTATTGCTGCTTTTGTATATTCTGGTTCTTAAATTTAACATGGTATCATAGCGGGTCTAAGGAAATGATTCAGAACCAAAAGTATTATTCTTTTACTATTTGCTCTACTTTCCGGTTGTTTGTATTCAAGTCTATTTACAACGGTGAACGGTTTGAAAGTTGAAGACAGACTGGACGGTTCTTCAAATTTCTCTTCATGGAAATTTAGAATTCTAAATGCTCTTGAATAGAAAGATCTTCTTGACTATGTCAATTCTGATTTAGCAGAACCTTCTGACGATGCCGAGAAAGCTCAATGGAAAAAGAACAAGATCATGGCGAAGAAGATTCTGATTGATTCGGTTAAGGATCATCTGGTTCCCATTATTTCAAAGTTGAGTTCAGCCAAAGAGATGTTTTAGACTCTGAAGGACTTGTATGAATTCAACAACCCTAGTAGAGATCTAGCCCTGAGCCGTCAACTTTTGTATGTTAAAATGGCTAGAGGAGAATCAGTAGTTTCATACTTCATGAAGATTACAGAGTAAAAGATTAGCTCAGTGCAATTGGAGAATCCTTTCCAGATAAAGATTTAGTCATGCTTGCCATGAATGGACTTCCCCACCCTTGGGAATCCTTCATTCAAGGTGTAAGTGGGGGAGATGATCTTCCTAAATTTGATAGGTTGAGAATTGATTGCATTCAGGAAGAATGCAAACTAGAAGCTAGAGGCAATGGACGTAAATATCATCATGAAGATGATCATGTACTTGCTGCCCACACTTCAAAAGGGAAAGGAAAGAAAGGAAATTTCAAAAGATTTAGAGAGGAATTTTGAGTCAGCTCCCGATTCCAAGAAAAAGAAGGATCTTTCTAGGATCGAGTGCTTCAAATGTGATAAATTCAGACACTTTGCTAGAGATTGTACCTCAAGACCAAAGCCTCAAGCAGCTACTGCAGATGTTGAGAACACTTCTCACAGAGAGTCAAGTGAAAATTCTGAAGTATTCTTATTTATTTCTGCACTTTCCAGCAATGTTCCTACTAATAGTGACACATGACTGATTGATAGTGGAGTATCTTGTCACATTACTGGTTATCGTGAGCACCTCTCCAACTTTAAGGAAAAAGATTCTCATCTTCAAGTTATCATTGGTGATGATGCATGTTATTCCGTGAAGGGTGCTGGTTCTACTTCATTCCAGTTGGATTCCGGAATTCCTCTTCACTTGAGTGATGTTCTTTTTGTTCCTGGCATTAGGAGGAATCTGATTTCTATTTCAGCGTTAGAAGACAAGTGTTATCATGTTGCTTTTGCTGATGGAAAAGTACTTGCATGGAAGAATAACACCAACATTTAGTCAGCTTGTGAGATTGGTGTTCGTGATGATAGTCTTTACAAGCTTTCAGCCCGTCCTATTCAAGCATTAGCTCATGATTCTACAAATTCTAGTGAGCTGTGGCATAAAAGGTTTGGTCACTTAAATTTCAGAACCTTGTCTTCAATGGAGAAGATGATAGTTGGTCTTCCAAAGCTGAACCAAAACCATGAAGGCGTCTGCAAGGGGTGTGCTCTAGATAAGAACATTAAAAGTACTTTTCATAGTAGTGAAAGTAGAGCAAATGAAATCCTAGAGTTAATTCATTCTGATTTGTGTGGTTCTATGTCAGTTGCTTCCCTTAGTGGTTTTTGGTATTATCTTACCTTCATTGATGAGTTTTCTCGTAAGTGTTGGCTTTATTTTCTTACGTCTAAGGAATCTGATGAAGTGTTATCCAGATTTAAAGAATTTAAAGCACTTGTTGAAAATTTATCTAACTAGAAGATAAAGGTTCTAAGGTCTGATAGTGGAGGAGAATATGTTTCTGGTATAATTCATAATTTTGTGTTGAAGCAGGGATTAAAAGGGAGTTCTATGTCCCTTATAATCCTCAACAAAATGGTGTAGCTGAAAGAAAGAATAGGACAATTGTTGAGGCAGCGAAGGCTATGATCCATGATCAAAGTCTTGAAACTTTTTTATGGGCAGAAGCTTTCAAGACAACAGTATACACTCAGAATCGTAGTCCTCATTAGATTTTAGACAACATGACTCCAAAAGAAGCATTTTCAGGTATCAAGCCAGATATTAGTCATCTCAGAATTTTTGGATGTCCTGTCTATATTCATGTTCCAAAAGAGAAAAGATCTAAGTTAGAACCTTCAGGAAAGAAAGGCATCTTTTTTTGGGTATAGTGAATCTTCAAAAGCATACAAAATCTACATTCCAGGTCAAAAGCAAATTGAAATCAACACGGATGTCTCTTTTGATGAAGATGTAGCTTGCAAGAAATCCAAAGAGTCTAACTTGGAATCTGATAGAGAAGACTTTGAGCCTCCTTAAGACATAAATATGGTTGACTCGGATTCACCTTCAGAGATTCAGTGGGAGTATACATATTTAGAAGACTCCGTTGATCCTATAGATGCTTCTGCAGGGTAATATTTCAACTAATAAGAAAAGACCATTGTGGACCAAGCACACTATGGAAGAGGCTGAAAAATATGGAGCTCCTCATGGCACTTTCAGAGAAAGTAAAAGGCCTCATAACTTTGCAGGTTATGTAGCTTTGATGAGTTACATTTTAGGATCCGAGCCTTCTAATTTTGAAGAAGCTTCAGGTCAGCAAGTGTGGAAGGATGCCATGATGAAGGAGTACCAATCCATCATAAAAAATGATGTGTGGGACATTGTTCCTAGGCCCAAAGGTAAATCAGTTGTTTCTTCTAAGTGGTTGTTCAAGATTAAATATGTAGCTGATGGAGGTATAGAAAAACATAAAGCTAGATTTGTAGCTAGAGTTTTTTCAGAAAAGGAAGGCATTGACAACATAGACTATGAAGAGACTTTTGCACCAGTAGCTCATGACACCTTTATCAGAACCATCATAGCTATTGCAGCAGTGAAGGGTTAGAAACATCATCAAATGGATGTGAAAACATTATTCTTAAATGGAATAATTGAAGAGGAAGTATACATTGAACAACCAGAGGGGTTTGTGATTCATGATAGGGAGTCATATGTGTGTAGGTTGAAAAAGGCCTTGTATGGTCTTAAACAAGCTCCCGGTGCTTGGTATGGGAGAATTGATCATTATCTTTTGAGCTTGAGCTTCCGAAAGAATGATGCTGATCCAAATTTATATTTCAAGGTAAGTGATGACAAAGTGTTGATCCTTGTGCTTTATGTTGATGATTTGTTTCTCACTGGTGATGATGATCTCATTATCAAATGTAAGGAGTTAGCTTCTAAATTTGAAATGAAATATCTTGGTCTCGTTCACTATTTGCTTGGGTTTGAGGTATGGAAAAGGCCAAATGAAATTATATTGAGTTAGGGAAAATATGCTATTGATATTTTGAAGAGATTTGGTATGTTAGAGTGTAAGTCTATGGTGACTCCTATGGAAGCAAATCTGAAAAATTTACATGAGGTCGCAGCCACTTAAGATTTAGTTGATCCTACTATGTACAGGCAGTTAATTGGCTCCTTAAAGTATTTGGTTAATTCAAGGCCTGATATTTGTTATGCTGTTAATACTTTGAGTCAGTTCATGTGTGAACCAAGACAATTACCTTGTGGTAGCCAAACACATATTGAGAGATGTTCGTGGTATAGTGGGATATGGTTTAAAATATTCTTCATGTGTAGAGCTGAACTTGCAAGGGTTCTCTGATTCAGATTGGGCAGGTTGTGTACCTGATAGGAAGAGCACTTCAAGTTGTTGTTTCAGCACGGGTTCAACTATGATTTCCTGGTGCAGTAGGAAACAATTATGTGTTGTTCAAAGTACAACTGAAGCATAATATGTTGCAGCTTGTGTGGCTGCAAGAGAAGCTGCGTGGCTTCGAAAATTGCTTACAGGTTTGTTTGGGCAGCCTTTGGAACCTATAGTGATTCTTTGTGATAACCAAAGCTGTGTGAAGCAATCGGTTAATACTGTTTTCCATGACAGAACCAAACATGTGGAAATTAAATATCATTACTTGAGAGATATGGTTCAAAGGAAAGCAATTGGGCTCAAGTACATTTCTATGCAGGAGCAGACCGCGGACATTCTCACCAAGCCACTTCCAAGAGTGAAGTTCTGTTACTTCTGAGATAAGCTTTGTATCGTGGAGACTAATGCTCTTGCTGGGAGAGAGTCTTAGCTTCAGTGATTCTTTCTATATGATTAATGATTTCTTCTCTTTGTGAGAGATATTTGAGGTGCAATCCCTTGTTAATGAGTTCTTCTCTGTGAGATAAGTTCGAGGTGAAATCCCTTATTATTGAGTTCTTCTTTGCGAGAGAAGTTCGAGGTGAAATCCCTTGTTAATGAGTTCTTCTTTGCGAGAGAAGTTCGAGGTGAAATCCCTTGTTCCACCCTCTGGGATTAGCTATGGTGGAAGTCATGTGTGTGACTCCATGACTTAATTTTTTTGTTTTTTCCGATTCACCCTCTAGGAGTAGCTAGGGTGAATATTGTTATGCTGAGATAACAATTTTATTGAGAAAAATATGTGATGAGATCTTTGTTGACATTTTTTTGATTTCAGCTACGTGTACTTGTCATAAGATGACAAACTGAAAATCTCTTTCTTGCTAAGAGGGAGTGTTGAATGTTTGTAGCTGTGAGATAGATCTTTTACCTATGATGATCGCCATATATTTTCTATTTAGTGATGTCTTTGTTATGTTCTGCTCCTGTTGTGTTCACGACTTTGTCGTGTGGAATATTTTCATATATTGTGGAGTCTTGTGCGTATGTTCCTTTTTGTTCGTGTTCTTGCTTACCTGGCATCGGGCTCTTACTCCATCTTGCTGGCTTCTCTTCACTGTGTCTCTCTTATGTGGCTTCATTAGTTGCTGACAGTGATTCATTCAAGTCGTCTATTACTTGGCATTGTTGTGGAGTTCTTCTTTGGTTCGTGTTTTATGACTTCCGTTCAAGAATGGAGACCGTTGCATCTCTTGGCCAAGCCCGTAACTATCAACGGTTATTTTCACGAGAGTCTCTTTATTTCTTGTAACGTCTCTTCAATGGTGGTGATGCTTCAAATATCAACAATGGACTCTTTGTCTATCGTGTGATATGATATCTTAGTTTGGTTTTTCTATCGGTTCGAGAAGTATGTTGGAGAAAAAGCGCAATCAAGGTGTATTCACAGTGATGTATGTGAGAGCTGTGAGGGTGCTTGTATATCGTGTGTCGTGTGGTAGCTTGTGTGGTGTGTAAGCTATCTGGTTGCATATGTATTGTGAGCTATCCGAGTGCTTACATGCCTAGTTTATGGTGATACTGTATTCAAGTGTAATATCTCCTAAATATGTATAACTTGTGCATGATCAAATACTTTTCTTTGTTAAGATTGTTTTGTATCTATGAGTACATAGAGTATGTTATGTATTTTGCTTTTTAGCAGTGAGGCTGTTTGATTGATTGATCAATATTTTCAATCATTAGTGTGAAGTGATTGTAATTGTGTTGAGGTTTAAATAAAGGCATCATCTTTTGTGGGCTTGGTTGTTTCCCTCAGGGAGGAGGGTTTTTCCCAGGATAATTCTGTTGAGTTATTTGTCATTTGTGTTTTCTTGATTTCTATTGCTGCTTCTGTATATTCTGGTTCTTAAATTTAACAATAGCAAACTACATATTAAAAGGTTACCATATACTGAAGGAGAGTCAATGTCAACATGATGAAGAGCCTAGAAGACTTAAGACAATGAGAGGGTTTTTTTGAATGTTTAATAGGAGGATAAGAACAATCCAAAGAAGATTGATTGTATATTTGCATTTGACAAGCATGTGTTGGCAAAATAATAAGAAACTTAGAGAGAAAAGTTGGATGGTTATGTTTGACTTCACATACAAAGGAGTTCCTATTTATAATGACATAAAAACATGAATGAGAGAATAATGAACATCCCTTTATCATTAGTGTAAGAGGGAAAGAGTTATTGAAATAAGGAGAACAATGCCATTGGTGTCAAGATGAGGAACGACAAGAGAAATCTTCAAAAGAAACTTAATCTTGAAAAGAGCAAATTGCATAAAAGATCAAGCGTGTTGAGGTGTCATACGAGCAGTCCAAATCTATTGTGAATATTTCCAATAAAGAGGAGTATATTGCCTTGAAGGTAATAAAGGAGGAAAGCTTCAATTAGACTAACACTTGGAAAGGGAGATCATTTATAGTCTATAGAAGGTTTTGAAGGAAGTGAAAAGAAGAGTTACCATTTGAGTAGCTAGAGATATTCAAGATAATGAAGATAAGGCGAAAGAGCTCAAATTTGAGAGAAAATAAGAGAAGAAAAAGTTCGCAAGCAAGAGGATAGCACAAAGATGAAAGACAATTATTTAGCTGCAGTGATCAAAAAACTAGAGGAAGAGAAGGAAGGTGAGAAGACTCTCATAAAGAGATCAAAAGGATGACCTAGCAGCCATGAATAAAGGAAGATGAGTTGAAAATTTATAAGAAAATGATGAACAACAAAACAACTTTCCGAACTTGTCAAACTCAAGGAGATGATCCAAATTCTTTTGAAAAACTATAAGAAGCAAGTTACCCAGGAAAAAGGAGTATTAGACCAAAGGGGGAGGAGTATATTCTTGTTGCATTTTGTCATGATTCATTTGTGGATAGAAGTTTCATGAACATCTCTTTGCCATTGATTTCAAAGGGGGAGAGATATAGAATTTAGGAGAGTTAGAGAAAAGAAAAAATAATTATGTTGCCATCAATGACAAAGGGGGATTTTGTTGGAAAGTTTTTCATTGATGTCAAGAAGATATTCATTATCTTTGAGGAATGAATAAGATTGATTGATAAATTGTCATTGGGGTCAAAGGTAAGAAGACGAATGGACAAGACTATCATTACTGTCAAAGTTATGTGTATGACTATTGAATGTACGTAAGCAAGATCATTGTCAAGCATACGAGCAAGAATATTAAAACAATGACATAAATGGTGTCATGGATGATGGGGGAAATACAATTGTTAGAATGGAGGCATGTTTTGTAAACAATATCATAACAATGTAGCAATGCAAGACAAAGATCAAAGAAGCAGTAATTGAATAGCCATTATGATTGTTAATGAATTGTAGCTTCAATCGGATTACTCCTATTGATGAAATCAAATGCATATGTGGCCTATTGGCCTTGAGCATTTGATCTCTATCCTTTCTGTATAATGCTGAAATTGATTGTTATGATTATGGTTATCAAAATGCATGATTAACAATTAGTAAATTAATAATTATGTATATATATAATATATTAGTATATATATATATATACATTATTGAGATTGATATACTAATTACTAATCATGCTATTGATATTAATCATATTGAGCATCAATATTAAGTATCGACATTTTATATATATCAATATTGCTGTGTATCTAAATGAATATCAATATCATAAGTATTGATTATAATATGAATATCAATACCATACTATATCGATATTGAGTATTGATTATAATATGAATATTGATATTATAATATATCGATAATGATTATTGCATTGATCATATTATAGTCGATAATAAGTATCGACTTCATACTAATTGATATCATACTATAGTCGATAATGAGTATCGACTTGGCACAAACATTGCTCACGATAACGAGTCTACATTGATTATGAATCCGTATGACAACAAACATATGGTTTAAGAATTAGTTACGTAGGGCAGGTCTCACATAGAGACATGTCCATACGTAAACTATGTTTACATAGAGACATGTCTCTACGGTGACATGCCTCCACATAATCATATATATACTGATCGATCTATGTATAATTGGAAGTACAAAAATCAATAAGTGCAAGCAAGGTACAACATTGAATAATAATATTTTGTTCAAGATCGACATTGTCATATCACAACATCATAGTAATAAAGATATTAAAGATTATAATATATCAATATTAAATTCATATGGAATTTATATTATATATATACAAGTTCTATTTAAGTGATATTATTATCAACATATAATATAGAATGTGAATATACATTTGGTGATTAGTGATTAAAATTAAAAGAATTCCTATAGCCTATAAATTTGATCAAATTTTAACATGGTATCAGAGCTAGCATAAGAAAGATCCGATCAGATAAATTAGAGAAGAAAACTAACCACCATTAAATTTTGATAAAACTTATAACTAAGCAAAATGGTGAATGGAGTTAGATTCGAAGATAGACTTGAAGGAGCTACAAACTTCGTTTCATGGAAATTTAGAATAGTGATGGCACTAAGAGAACATGAATTGAACACATTTGTGGAGAAGGCTATACCTATACCAAATGACAGTGACGAGAAACTTCTATGGACCAAGAACAACAAAGCCATGAAGATTCTAGTGGATGCAGTGAAGGACCGCATAGTTCCTATCATATCTAAATTAGATACTACATATCAAATGTTCAGAACTCTAGAGAACATGTATGAGATAAATAATACTAGTAGGGCCCTTGCCCTAAAAACACAACTCTGCCATGTCAAGATGAACAAAGGAGAAACCATAATGTCCTACTCCATGAGAATAACAGAGATAAGGGATAAAATATCTACTATTGGTCACCAAATTGACAATAAAGAATTATCAATGCTGGCTCTCAATGGATTACCTACATCTTGGGAAGCGTTTACACAAGGGATAAGTGCTCAACCCAAATTTCCTAAGTTTGATCGATTAAAGACTGACTGCATTCAAGAAGAGTCAAGATTGATCACCAGAGGAATCGGGTTAAACACATCTAATGGAGAGATCCAAGTATTGAATGCTAATTCTCACAAGAAAGGGTGAAAAGGAAATTACAAACGAAAGAAAGGAAAGGACACCCATAAAAAACACTCATTCAAAAGAAGCAAGGATATGTCTAAAGTACAATGCTTTAGATGTGATAAATATGGACATCTTGCAGTGAAGTGCCTGGACAGACTCAAACATCAAGCCTCCTTAGCAGAAGTTAGTAAGGACAAGGATACATAAAGACTTGTATTCTACTCAGCCCTATCAACCGAGGTTTCCACTAGTAGGAATACTTGGGTCATTGATAGTGGAGCATCTCGACATATAACATGATTTAGAGAACATCTAGATAGTCTAGAGGAAAGTTTAGATGAAGAAGTCACCATTGGAGATAATTCCACCTACACTGTGAAAGGAATTGGAACCTGCACAATTCAGCTTAAGTCTGGAGTTTCTCTTCAACTGACAGGAGTACTATTTGTACCAGGCATCAAGCGAAATCTGGTTTCCATTTCAGCCCTTGAAGACAAAGGATATCAAATCACCTTCTTGGATGGAAAAGTTCTAGCATGGCCTAAGAACTCAAATATAAAGAAGGCATACACTTTAGAGATTCGAGATGGATGCCTATACAAACTTTGTACTACTCAAGCCCTAATCCATGATAGCTCTACTACAAATGAAACATGGCATAGAAGGTTAGGACACCTTCACTTTCGTGCTCTACCTTCTATAGAGAAAATTGTAACAGGTGTACCTAAATTAAAAGAAGATCATGAAGGAGTATGTAAGGGGTGTGCTCTAGGTAAGAACACTAAGGGTACTTTCCATAGTAGTGAGAGTAAATCCAAAAATATACTTGAACTCATTCATACAGATTTATGTGCAATGTCAGGAACCTCCTTAGGGGGATTTTTGTACTATGTTATTTTTGTAGATGACCATTCTAGGAAAACCTGAATTTACTCTTAAAATGTAAAGAGTCAAATGAAGTCCAAATAAGATTTAAAGAATTCAAGGCTTTAGTTGAGAACATGTCAGGGAAAAGAATCAAAACCCTAAGATCAGATAATGGGGGGGAATATCTATGATAGCTTTAAGGAATTTTGTAATACAACTGGGATTAAGAGGGAGTTCACTATTCCTTACAACCCTCAACAAAATGAGGTAGTTGAAAGGAAGACTAGGACCATAGTAGAAGCAACTAAAGCTATGATGCATGATCAAAACCTACACACCTCATTCTGGGCTGAAGCCTCTAGCACCGCTGTTTACATAGAAAATAGATGTCTTCACTCTGTCCTAGATAACATAACCCCTGAAGAAGCATTTACAGGGATTACTCCTGACATAAGTCATTTTAGAATATTTGGTTATCCTGTCTATATCCACATTCCTATAGAGAAGAGGTCCAAACTAGATTCGTTAGGGAAGAAAGGGATATTTGTCAGATACATGGAATCATCTAAAGCCTACAGGATATACATCCCTGGTCAGAACTTAATTGAGCTTAGCAGAGATGTAACTTTTGAAGAAGACATTGCATTCAAAAGATCCAAAGACGTTAATGAAACAGATGATGAGTCTCCTCAAAATATGGAAGAGGATCTTGCCCTTGATATTCAAAGGGAGACACTTATAGAAGACAATGATGATCCTATAAACTCTACTCTTGAGCCTAGAGATTCTATTGTTAGTCGTAAAAGGTCTCTTTGGGCAAGGAAAATGATTGAAGAGGCATAAAATTATGCAACTCCTAAAGGCACCTTCAGAGAAAGCAAGAAACCAAATAGATACTCAAACTATGTTGCTCTCACGAGTGAATTCATCAAGTCTGAACGTTCTGGTGTTGAGGAAGCACTCCAACATCAAGTTTGGAAGAATGTAACGATCGAAGAATATCAATCCATTCTAAAGAATGATGTTTGGGACATTGTACCTAGACCTAAAGACAAATCAGTTGTCTCATCCAAATGGCTCTTCAAAATCAAACATGCAGTAGATGTGAGCATTGAAAAACATAAAGCAAGATTTGTTGTCAGAGGGTTCTCACAAAAGGAAGGAACTGATTATGAGGATACATTTGCCCCAGTTGCTCGTTTTGCCTCTGTCAGGGCTGTGATTTCTATTGCCACATCAAAAGGATGGAAAATTCACCAGATGGATGTGAAGACTGCTTTTCTTAATGGCATTATAGAAGAGGAAGTATACTTAGAACAACCAAAGGGATTTGTGGTTCATGATAGTGCTTCTCATGTTTGCAAATTGAAGAAGGCTCTATATGGCCTTAAACAGGCTCCTCAAGCCTGGTATGAGAGAATAGACCATTACCTCTCCAAATTAGATTCTCCAAGAATGATGCAGATCCTAACCTCTACTTCAAGGTAATAAAAAGTGATATGATAATTCTCATTCTTTATGTTGACGATTTGCTAATCACAGGAGAAGACCATCTCATCACAAAGTGTAAAAAGACCTTGCTTCCGAATTTGACATGAAGGATTTGGGTATTCTACACTACTTCCTTGGCTTAGAAGTATGGCAGCAGGATAATTGTATTATCCTAAATCAAGGATAATATACGACTGATATTTTGAAAAGGTTCAGAATGATGGAAAGCAAGCCTATGTCTACACCCATGGAGACAAATCTACATAAGCTAAAAGAAGCAACTTTAGATTCAGAATTAGCTGATCCTACTCTCTACTGACAGATAATTGGGTCCTTGATGTATTTGGTTAACACCAAGCCAGATATTTGTTATGCAACAAATGCACTCAGTCAGTACATGTGTGAACCTAGAAAGTTACACTTAATTGCAGCAAAAGACATTTGAGATATCTGCGTGGGACTACTGGATTTGGATTAAAATATGACAATGTAGATCTATATCTACATGGATATTCGACTCAGATTGGGCTAGAAGTGTTGTTGATCAGAAAAGTACTTCAGGATGTTGTTTCAGTTTAGGATCAACCATGATATCCTGGTTCAGCAGAAAGCAATCCTCAGTTGCACAAAGCTCCATCAAAGCCGAGTACATTGCAACA
Organism: Thuja plicata; assembly: GCA_018584345.1. NCBI lineage: Eukaryota > Viridiplantae > Streptophyta > Pinopsida > Cupressales > Cupressaceae > Thuja > Thuja plicata. The sequence goes on from MU223152.1 coordinate 123,753, forward strand.
TCTATGGGGGCTCGAGAAGCAGTATGGTTGAGAAAATTATTGGTATGGTTGTTTGGACAAACCATGGATTCCACAATTATACATTGTGATAACCAAAGTTGCATAAAGCTTTCTGTGAATCTTGTATTTCATGATAGGTCTAAACAAATTGAGATCCCCTACCATTATGTTAGAGACATGGTGGAGAGAAATGTTTTCCAACTCAGATACATTAGGATAGATGAGCAAATTGCTAATATTCAACCAAGCCTCTCTTAGAGATAAAAGTGGATCACTTTAGAGGTAAGTTTGGTATGGTAAAATTGTAAATTTTATTTGAGGTTGAGTCTCATTAAATCTATTGTATTTTTTGAACGATGTTTTATATATGAAATCTTTTATCATGTGAGTTATTACATGATCTTGTGAAAACATCCTGAAAAGGTGATTTTTTCAATGATGTTTACTTATGGTTACTATTGTAAAGTGACGACTTTAACATAGTTTAACCTACTATCATGATGGATATCATATGGTTGATATCCGTGTACATGTCATGATAGTTCATATCTCTTACATAATATTAACTGAGTAGTGTGTAACTACAATGAGTTATATTACTGAGAAATGTCATGGTGGATGTTATGAGATGTAGCATCCGTGGATATGCCATGAGCAGATATCTTCTTTGGTAAGTATCATGAGACTTGATGCTAGTGCACATACCAGAAAAGATATGAGTATGGTGAATATCATGAGACGTGATATTCGTGGACATGCCATTACTACTGATGTTATCATGAGGTGTCATCATTTATTCGTGGATATACCATAATTTCTAATATTACATTGAGGTGATATTTCTCTCACACAAGACATGGATCTATTGTGGTTACATAAGGATAGTTATCATCCTCTCTAGCTAAGAGGGAGTGTTAATGAATTGTAGCTTCGATCAGATTACTCCGATCGATGAAATCAAATGTATAAGTGGCCTATCGGCCTTGAGCATTTGATCTCTATCCTTTCTGTATAATGCTCAAATTGATTGTTATGATTATGGTTATCAGAATGAATGATTAATAATTAGTAAATTAATAATTATGCATATATATATAATATTAGTATATATATATATACATGATTGAGATTAATATAATAATTAGTAATCATGCTATTGATATTAATCATATTGAGCATTGATATTAAGTATCAACATTTTATATATATCAATATTGTTGTGTATCAAAATGAATATCAATATCATAAGTATCGATTATAATATGGATATCGATATCATACTATATTGATATTGAGTATCGAATATAATATGAATACCGATATTATATTATATCGACATCGTTATGAATCAGTAATGATTATTGCACTGATCATATTATAGTCGATAATGAGTATCGACTTCATACTAATCGACAATGAGTATTGACTCGACACAAACATTGCTCATGATAATGAGTGGGCATTGATTATGAATCAGTATCACAACAAACATATGGTTTAAGAATTAGTTACGTAGGACAGGTCTCATGTAGAGACATGCCTCCACATAATCATATATATATTGTTCGATCTATGTATCATTGGAAGTACATAAATCATTAAGTGCAAGCAAGGTACAACAATGAGTAATGATATATTGTTCAAGATCGATATTGTCATATCTCAGCATCATAGTAATAAAGATATTAAAGATTATAGTATATCAATATTAAATTCATATGGAATTTATATTATATATATACTAGTTCTAATTAAGTGATATTATTATCAACATATAATATAGAATCTGAATATACATTTGGTGATTAGTGATTAAAACTAAAAGAGTTCCTATAGCCTATAAATCTGATCAAAGTTTAACAATGATATCAAGCATAAGGTATACTTCATTAATGCAGCGATTCTCCAAAACTGATCTAATAATATGCAGTGCTTTGTTATAGAGATACTTAAAATAGTGAAGACAAATTTAATTCGTCTTAAAATAAAAGCACCAGTGACATATCTAAGGTCAAAGCAACGATGATGAGTAAAGATAAATATTAAAAAAAATGATAAATAAGTTGAAGATTAGCAACTATATGAGTAAAGATAGCAATTCATAAAATGGAGCGAGGGAAGATAAAGAGAAGAGAATCAATAAAAGAAGCGATTAATTAATGAGAAGCAAACTAAGAATCTTAAGGTAATAAATTAAGTTTTTGGAAAGGAAGTGATTAAGAGAGATTATTATGTAGTGATCCATCATTGTTAAAGGCCGAACCAAGGCAACTCATTATAATAGAGGTGTGATTTGTTAAAAAGAAAGAATCATTACTCCCAAAGGTGTGATTTGTATCAAAGAGATATATGCGATTTTCAAGAGGAATGTTTGACTAATATCAAAGGCAGCGGTTCGTTTATATGTTTTGATTAAGTAAAAACAGGTTTTACAAGGACTCGAAACCTTTACAAAGAGTTAAAAGAAAGCAAAAAAGTTTTACAGGAACTGTGCCGTAGCACCCAGAAACTAAAGCCTGAAAACAAACATAAACAACTGAAACAGTAGGCTATACCCAAAACAGGACAACTAGAAAAAAGACAGCTAGATGCTTTTCATTAAGTCTTCAGCCTGGACCACCATAAGTTGCATCTGATCAGTAGAGTTCTTGATCTCTTCCAGCTCCTTATCATCTTTGGTTCCAGTCTTCCTTGTGCTAGCCCGTGTATGGTTTCCCGGTCCAGTAGTGTCCTTTAGATCCTTTCCCTCTTTTTCACCCATTTCCTGCTCCATCTTCCCCCCAAGAACTTAGAATATTTTGTGTATGCTTTGAGACTAAAAAGACTTTTCTCCCCAATTTTACGCTTGGTTTCTTCCATTTTTTCCACTCTGTTCTGCATCATTTGATGCTTGCCCTCGAAATCCCCATCAATAGCCTTGTCCTCTTTCTCTTTCAATTTTTTTTCCATCTCACAGACCTTCTGAACCATTTCAGCATAAGCATCTGCCCTACCAACCATATCCTTCATTTCATCGAGGCACACAACAACTGGTTTGTCCCCAAAACTGATCTCCTTAATGAGGTTAACCTCGCATCCCATCACCCGCATTTGCTTTTTAATTTTACCCACATCATCCATCAAATTTCCCATCAGGCAAGTAAAATCCACCAGGCATTTCTTGTCTTTAGTCATATCATTAACCCTGCTTCTCTCCTTATCGATTTCCTTGTTTGCTGTATTTGCAGTAACCTTGGTCCCTGTAATAACTTTGTCAATACCCTCCACAATCTTATCCACAACTTGGTTAACATTTTGCAGATTTTCCTCCTTCCGCGGAGAAATTTGTCCCTCACCCAGATTGCCAATGTCGCCCTCCATCTTACCTTCTCCTTATCTCCTCCCCATTATTTACCCTAGTACTCTTCTCCTCTTCTAGAACCTCGTCATCCTTAGAGGAAAGAACAATACGCCTTTTATTGGTTCTTTTCAACCTTTTATTCTTTTTTTTGCGGCCACTAGGCTCACCTTTTTTCCTCTTGTTACCCTCCCTCCCCTTTTCCTCCTCATAGTCTTCATCTTTAGTTTCCCTTTCTGTTTCAAACTCTTCCACAACAGCCTTCTTCTTATTTTTCTTTGAAGAAGAGCCTTTTAAATTTCCCTTCTTTGAGGTAAAAGCCCCAGATGGCTCCTCCTCATCATCCTTCGTTTCCTCTTCATACATCTTATCTTCTTCATCTCCTTCAGTCTCATCATCATCCCTGGCTGTACCCTTCAGGAATTGTTTTTCCACTTTTTTTGTTTTGAGGTCATACTCCAGAAGCATAAGGCCTTGGTGTGAGGCGTGGTCCCCTTTCAGGTCCTTTTGAAGACTTTTAATAGTAAAATCCAGCGAACTCAACAAATAAAAAGCCAGGCTAACTTTCATATTATGTCTAAAATGATTTAATAGCATAAAGTGGTGCTCGTAAGCTCTGGTAAATCTACCATCAAGCATGATATAGACGATAACAACATATAACAATACCTCCACGGCCGAGAGATGCGCTTAGGGTTGTGATAGGAAGTGTCCTGCTTCACCAACCTCATCTTTTCCTCCTCTGTATCAAGAAACTTCTCAGAGGCTTTGTCAGAGATACTTCTATCTCTATAAAATTTTAACCCTTCCATGCTCATGCGAGTAGAATCTGCTGTAATGTCCTCTGTTACCTCCATTAGCTGATTACCAACTAACACTTTTCCATTCTTCCATGTTTTGAAGAATTGCTTAGACACAAAACGGTTTCTGCCATGCAATCTCTCCATAAAGCCCGCCATACCACCTTTTTTCAGGATGTTCCACACCTCCTTGTTTTGTTTCCACTCTTCACAATTCACGGGTTCAAATCTCTTCTTACTTCCTCCCATATCTTGTCTCTGCTTAACTTTCACCGTTTCTTTGTTAAAACCACAAATGCCGTTTTGAGTAAGACTAGCTTCACTATGCTTTGCAAACATAACCCAGAATCCGTGCCAAATCAGGAGCGTCATCACATAATTGTACTTCGCGCTAACAGAGAAATGAGGAAACCCCACCTTGTAATCAAGACTCTTCATTAAAAACACCATTTAAAACACTTTCTGCCTGCTCTGTAAACGGTCACTATTTATTAATGATTTCGCCTCAAACGACAGATCATCCCCATCATCCCATTTCGTCATCATCTCCAACTTGCAGGCCAAGTTAGCTGCCCAGTCAGCAAGTGCATTAGTTTCTCTAAAGTTATGCGTGATAACGCATTCCTCAAAGGATCTTATTAAGTTTTTTGCTTTATGGATAACATTATAAATGGTCCATGAGGGGGTAAAATCATTATTTAAACATCTTATAATATTTAAAGAGTCCCCTTCAAGCCAAAGTTTCTTACAACCCTTCTCCTTAGCCAGAACTAAGCCATGAAAAGCCGCATTAGCCTCAGCAACATGATTAGTTTGATTACCAAGAGGTAAAGCAGTCACACCTTTGCAAACACCATACTCATCTCTTATCACCATACCACATCCAGCCACCCCCGGGTTACCTTTCGAAGCTCCATCGAAATTAACCTTCATCCACCCACTAGGAGGGCAATCCCATCTATCTTCATTTCTCATGGAATCTTTCTGGCACTTTTTCATATTGCCTTTAATCTTCCAATTGTCAAAGAAAGTAATGTCCTCCATATTTGATGGTTCAATTAGGTTCTCTTTTAAATAAAGATTCTCCAGCATAGCTCTTTTGATCTTATGAAAGACCACCTTTTCATTGGAAGCCTTATTTCTGAAGACTATCATTTCTTTTTTTCCAAACACCCCAACAAATATAGGGTAAAATGAATTTCAAGACATTAGCCAATGTTTCATTCTTTGTGGGAGGTATCTAGGAATTGAAAAGACTCTGTAAGTCCTCAGGGAAGATCCATTCCACATTAAGTAGTTTTAAGCATTTGACCCATAACTTGCGCACATAGGGGCAATGGATGGTCATATGGTCAACAATTTCCTCATCCTGATTGCATAAGTAACAAATGTTAGCCATAGTCATGCCTCTTCTTCTAAAGTTATCAGTTGTTAGGATCTTATTTTGGAGCATGGTCCAAGAGAAGACATTGATTTTAGGAGTAAGGCCTTTTATCCAAGCATTAGCCCAACAAGGCTCAGTTTGATTCTCATAATCTTAATGATACAAAGAAGAAATAGAGATTTCCCATTAGTATTATACTTCCAAATAAGGCTGTCCTCTTTCTCAATCAAAGTCATAGAGTTCAGGATTTTATTAAGCTTCCCAAGAGACCGATCAATAACAGAGAGAGCAAGCCAATGGTTTCTCTCCCAATAGTCAGCGACTTTAAGACCAAACCTCAACTTGCACTGATCCACAAAAGCCTTACACTTAGGAATCTCCTTCAAAGGATTGTTCATCAGCCACTCCTCATCCCAAAACTGTACTGTCCTTCCATTCCCCACTTTCCATTTAACTCCTTTTCTAATGATCTCCTTATTTCTCAAGACATTTTTCCAGATAAAGGACCCCCCATGGATGATATCATTACTAAAAAAGCTTTGTAGAGAAGGGCACTCGTTGTTGTACTTGTTCTCCCATATGGATGACCATTCAGCATTAGATTTATAATATCTCCAAATTAGTTTAGCAAGAAGGTGATCATTTTGGCTCCTAATTCTGCGCAGACCTAAACCCCCTTTTTCACCGACTTGCACACCTTCTCCCAAGCAATAAGAGCTATCCTTTTATTTTTTCCACTCCAGTCCACAGGAAGGTTTTCTGGATTTTTTTGATAGCTTCTCCATACTTTCTAGGAATTTTGAAAACGCTAAGGGCCTGTTTGTTTCGCGGAATTGAACGGGAATTGGCATTTCCGAATTCCCAAAATGTTCAATTCCCTGTTTGGTTCCAAAATTAAAAATAAGCATAGGGTTATGCGAATTCTAATTTTGGGTCATTTTGAGCATTCCACAATTCCTTCTCAGACCTGGAATTGGAATTGAAAGTATTATTTTGGGAAGGAAAATTCATTCCCATTTTTGTTTCAATAATGTATATTATATTGCTATAAGGATGTATATATATATACATGTGTGTATATATATGTGTGTGTATATATACACACATGTGTGTATATATATGTGTATATATACACACAAGTGTATATACACACATGTATATACACACACAAGTGTATATACATATATGTATATATATACATACATGTATATATAATATATATACACATATGTGTGTATATGTGTATATATATACACAAATGTATGTATATATGTCTATATATGTGTATACACACATGTATGTATATGTGTATACATGTGTATATACATACATGTATGTGTGTGTGTATATATATATGTGTGTGTATATACACACACGTGTGTGTATATATACACGTGTGTGTATATATACACACATGTGTGTGTATATACACATGTGTGTGCAT
>MU223152.1:143791-164283 GCA_018584345.1 Thuja plicata
AAACACTTAGGAGATGCACCAAAACCCTTCTCCTCCACCCAAGAAGCTAAACGCAGCCAAAACAAGCGAAATAAGAAAATGAAAAAAGCGGACTGGGCGTGCGTATTTACTGGCATAGCGCGCGAGAGAAGTTTTTTACTTATCGCCGAGAAATGGCGATATATCGCCGAGATATCGCCAACTTATCGTGGCGATAAGTTTAAAATCTCGGCAGGAAAAGTGGCGATAAAATCCTGTCATTTCTCGCCACCAGTGTTTTCTCGTGAGAAAACGATATATCGGCGCTATTTTAATTTATGATTGTGATTATTTATTTGAAAAGGTAAAAGAATACCTCATACTGATTCATCACTCATAAATTGCTAGCAAAGCTGCTTCCTTCAACTATAGTCTAACTGCTTGAAGGTAGATTTGAAAGAAGCACACATGGTTGGTCACGAAGGATTCTCCTCAAACAGGGCTTCGGGGTTCAATAGAGCAAATGATGCCTTCTAGAGCATGAGAATGTGCACTTACCTAATGGCTCTAGGCTTTGATATCTGGCAATCAGTAGTGGATGGTTATGTTTCTCCAAATTCACCACCAACGAATCAAGTTGGGGTGAGGGCGAGACAAAATAATGCAAAAGTTATGAGTGCAATTTTGTGTGGACTATAAGAACCAGATCTTGTGAAAGCAATGCATTGGAACATGGCAAAAAAATCTACGATAAACTAAAGAATATCTATGGAGACAATATGGTGAAAAAAGATATGCTTCAAACACAGAAAACAATTTAAGAGCTTGAAAATGAAGGATGAAAAAACCATTGCAGCCAATTTGCTTTGCGCAGATGAAATTTGGAACACCAAGGAGGTCCTTGGCGGATTGAAGAAAAAATGATTTTTTAACAAGTATTAAAGTCTCTTCCCTTGAGATTTGATGCTAAAGTTTCAACTATTGAAGGGATAAAGGATCTAGATAAACTCACAATGGATGAATTGCATTGGAGCTTAATTGCATATAAAATGAGGATCGTAGAGGAGAATTCATCTAAGTGAAGAAATGATTCAAAGATTCAAGAAGATGAAGAATAAGGAGACTGAGCCAAGCGATTGCTTTGATGAGGAATCAGACAAACAGGAAGCTAATTTTGTGAGGAAACTGAAGAAAGGATCTGGCAAGTATAAAGGTAAGTTGGCTTTTTAAATGTTTAAGTTGTCGAAGAGTAGGACACTTTGTTGCTAAATGTCTATTTGAAAATGGTAGTAGTGATGATGAGGTCTAAGTCTATTTGAAGAGCATAACATGAAGAAAGATCACAAACATCATCAACATAAAAAGGACTACAAACATGGTCAAAATGAGAAAAATAAGAGTTTTCACAACTACAAGAAAAACCTCAATTCAAAAGAGGAAAGTAGTTCATCCAAAGAGAGTTTCTCCACTGTCGATAGAGAAGAGATTCTGTTCATGGCAAGAGAAACAAAAGACGATACCTTGAAATTGATGACAAAGAAAGAGAAGAGGGGGTAGAAGGGGAAGAGAATGCCAAAGTAGATGGTAAGTATATTTAGAATATGAACTCATATGTGCCCTAAATGAAATTAAGAAACCTTAAAAAAGAACCTGAAACAAAAAATACAACTATAAGAAGACATTGAATATAAGGCAAAATTGTCACAAAGTCTCGAAGATTCAAAAAAGATGATCAGTGATTTAAACATTCAAATTGAGGAGGCAAAAAGGATTGAAGAGGAAGTAGGAATCCAATCGTTGAAAAATGTAGAAAATTGCGAAAGTTTAGAGTCCAAAATTTTTTCCTTAAGTAAGGAACTAGAAAAACAACCTCTAAGTTAAACAAAAGTCGCAAGTTTGAGAAAAAGTACCAAGATCTGAGGTGATATCATGGACAATGGTCACTACTTATTAAGATAGGTCTTGGCTGTGATGACAATCAAACGACTACTAAAAAAAATCAAGATGCCAAAGAGCCACCATGAAGGCAAATGAAGAAAAACCAAAAGCTACGCAGATGCTATTGAAAGTCATAAAAAATGAAAGCAACAAGAAGAAAGCGAATCGTGTCTCTCCTCTAAAAGGTAGCAAGGACAAATTCAAAAAATCCTTCCCTGCAAGATAAGCGCTCATGACTAGGTTTCAACATTCCTTCTTTGGTTATTTCTTTTTGTGTAATCATTTTGGTCACAAAGCGGTAGATTGTAGGACGTGTACAAGAAATTTTGGTTGGAACAAGAATAGAAGTTCTTGTGGGTTTTCAAGTAGGGACTATACCTCATTTTCTCCTTTAATGAATTATAATGGTATGTGCTATAAGTGTAACATTTTTGGACATACAACACGCTTTTGTATAAGTGGTTTTGGATAACCACCTAGATAGAACAAGGAGAATACAATGACCGAACAAAAAGAGGAAAATACAAAAGTATGGAAAAAGTAGGAAGAAGAAAAGAAAAAGGAGTTCATGCTAGTGCAAATCAATGGTATATTGACAACGGTTGCTCTCGTTGTATGACAGGAGACAAGATCAAATTCCTCACCTTGAAAAAGGTAAATGAAGGGACAATAAAATTTGAGGACAATGCTATAGCGAGAATAGTAGGAGAAAACAATCTTATCCTTGAGAATGGAAAAAAAAAAAACTGAAAATGTATTATATGTTGAAGGGTTGAAGCATGATTTTCAAAGTGTGAGGCGAATAGGTGACCAAGGACACACTCTCACATTTCATGTAATGGTTTTAAGATCAAAAGGGTAAGTACGGGGGAATTTGTCATAGATGCAAGCAAAACTGCTAACAATATTTACATTGTTAGTGAAATGAAAGTAGAGAAATGCTTTATGGGACAAGAATATTAGAGCTGGTTATGGCACAAAAGGATGGGATAATAAACTTTGACAGTCTAGTTAAAAAAACAGTAAGAAAGCAGTGAGGAATATGTTGAAGATTGCAAAGCCTACAAATACTATTTGCAAGCAATGTCAACAAGGAGAATAAACTAGGGAAAGCTTCAAATCCAAGGAATACTCTACATTAAAGCCTTTGGAACTTGTCCATATAGACCTTTGTGGGCCAGCTAGAACTAAAAGTTTGCAAGGTGAGCTATTATATGCTGCTAATTAATGATTATTCTAAGATTAGACGGTTTACCTATTTAAAAGAGAAGTTGGAAGTTTTTGAGAAGTTTAAGGTATTCAAAGCCTTAATTGAAAATGAAACTGATCTGAAAATCAAGTGCCTAAGATTTCATAGAGGAGGTGAGTTCACTTCAAATGAGATTGATTATTTTTTTCGAACTTCATAGAATAAGGACACATCTTTTAATTGCATTTACTCTGCAACAAAATGAAGTTGTTGAATGAAAGATTAGAACATTTCAAGATATGGCAAGAACCATGTTGAATGCGTCCAAGTAATTAGACAGTTTTTATATAGTTTTCATCTTGAACCAAGGGCAAATTAGAGTTAACAATAGTAAAACACCTTATGAACTATGAAAGGGTAGACCTCAAAGGTACACATTGATGCGCCCCTAGGGCTTTTGACTTGTGTATCTGCACCAAGCACATCTCAAGGACGTTTCCAGTCAGTCCCCAAAATTTTCAAAGCCTTTGGAAATGTTTTCGAAACAACACGACGACAAGGGATAGCTGACCGTCTCTGGGACGCATAGGGGATGTCAAACATGTCCCCAAATGTCTTGAGCTATCCCTTTTTCTCTAGCACTCATAAAAGTTAAAAATATAGGTTAGTGATTTGAGCCATGCCATTTTGAATCCGAATTGTCATTTTTGTGTCATTTGTGTTATCTTAAATGATGTTGAAAAGTATTGGTTAGTGATCTAATTGCATGGAATCTTGACTTTGGCTCTCAAAATTTTTTTGTGGTTTGGCCAATCTGTATAGATAATCAAACAATCTAATTTTTTTCCTACACATATCTATTTCAGTTTTTAGTATCTATAATCCATGACCTTTCTATCAAATAAATCAAGGAAATGACACATGATCCTCCTCTTTGTTCCTTAGTGTTCCTAATGATATTGAAATCCACAACTATTATGTGTTTCAAGAATTGTTTGTGGTAGATCCAATAATTTGAGGTAGTTATTTTCTTGGATCATGTTTTGGATATTTGGCTTGACATAAACATTCACACTTCCAACTTCTTTCTACAAATAGAAAAAAGGGTTACCCTCCTTTTTTAAAGCTATTTTTTAAGATCTTGCTATGGTTTTATAAGTGTCTTCTATAGATGTAAATTCTATCATTGCTTTGGAGAGGCTCATATATTATGTGTTTGGGGTTTGTTCATTCCTATATTATTGTGTATGTAAATCTATGTTAAAACTTTCCTCTAAGATGCCAAAAAGAAACAAAAGGTATTTGCATAATTGAAAGAATTAATTGTCTAAATTAGGCTCAAACCTTTTCTTGTAAATTCTTTGACAAATTTACTTGATCCCCAAGGAATATCTTTAACATTAAATTGTTATTTGGAATCTTCTTGTGTTGACTGATCCTTTTAAATGGGTGCCTCACTGCTTTCATTTATGGAAGCCTCACTGCTTTCATTTATGGAAGCAATTAAATATTAATTTGTTCGACTCTCATGTGAAATCTATTGTTGTATTTTAAGGATTGTATAATGTATATGACTATATGCCAATATAATGAATGCTTTATCAATGTTATCATATGAATATTTGAAATTTTCATGTGTGTAGCCATCCCCTTTGATGTGCCCGTCGTCCAAAAATGGCCTCAAAATATCGCATTCCCGATACACATCCCTCCATCTTGGGAACTCAATGGAACATAGGTAGACCTAGAATGGTTAAGAAATTCAAAGTTTTTGGGAGAAAATGTTATATAAAGAGAGATGATGAAGATTTGAGAGAATTGAATGTAGATTTGATGAGGGTATCTTCCCTGGTTACTCTTCAAGAAGCAAGGCAGAAGATGTTATAAAAAAATATTACACAAAATTGTTGAAAGCACAAACCTAAAAGTAGATGAGGAAAGACATCACAAGGAAATAACACATGAAGTTGATTACCCAAAGTAAGCAAGTTGCAAGGAAGAGGAAGAAGTTTAAGACGAGGGAATCGAATGAAAGGACACAAAAACACCATCAATATTTGTTAGAAGGAATCATCCAAAATATCATATTATTGGTGATAAAGATATTGAAATTAAAAAAGAACGCGATTAGCAAATGCATCAGAACATGCAAACTTGTCTTTACTCTCTAAAATACATCCCAGAAAATTTACAAAAGCAGTTAAAGAGAAGCACGCGGTTAGTGCCATGGAAAAATAGTTAAACCAAATTAAAAAGAATAAAACTTGGGAACTTGTCCCAAGACTAAATCACACAAATGTGACTGGCACGAAAAGGGTTTTTCAAGGAGCTGAATGAAGATGGCGAAGAAGAAATAAAGTAAGGTTAGTATGCTAACCTATGTCGGAAAGAGCTACTGACTCTTCGTATTCTCTCGACACTCTTTTCGTGCTTATGGTGCTATTATCATTGGCACGTTACTTGCTTGGTTTGATTTGTTTTGTATTGGCTTCATATCGCTTGGAAGGTACGGTTCTCTGTCATGTAACATGACATCATATTGGCAACACATCTTGTTTGGCGGATTAACTTTCAGATTTGAACTGGTTGTGATATTTTGGCCCTCGTGGTGTTTTATCTTGGGATCGAGCCTTGCAATTTAGCCAATAGTCTTTTAATGATAGACATTTGTATTTTGATCACTTCACCAGATCACCACCTTTGTTCAACTTAAACGGTGTATTGCATAATTTACTTGGCCTAGTTTTTTGATTTGGGTTATACACTAGTATTTGCTAGCGAAGTAGCTCAGTTTGAGCCCGCATTTCTCTGCATTAGATCATATGTTTGCCTTGGGACTCATACTTGCTTTGCTAAGATGATGTATTTGTGAATTGGCAGATCTCTTGAGTCTTTATGCTGGAAGTTTGTTGGTAGATCGACATCCTTCTCATATCATTGCATAACCTAGTCTTCGCTCCAATTATTGGTGGATTATACTCATCAGAGGTGCAACTAGCTCGTACTGAAGGTCACAAACGAGTCTAATTAAAATCAAGTTGAAATCCCCACGATCTCTCCATAGATCGATCTCTAAACATCAAGAGCAATCCTCTATATATCTCTCCATTTTATTTGGTTGATTTAGGTAGATGAAGAATTTAGCAATGCATTGCATTTCCTGGCATTTATGAAGTTACAACTTGCGCAAGGTTGATGATATAATTTTGCGTCCTCTCTCAACACCCGATAGAAGTCTATATACTATTTGGACCTGGTCTTGTGGTTAGATTCTTTGATTTTCAAGAGGGTCTTCTTCAGGAATTGTCTTCTCAATTGTTTCCTCTTTCTATTAGAGATATCCTTGGGTATGTACAACCTTTCTTTGCGAGGTACATCATCTCCTATCTCATGAATCTCTCCATCCATGACCCACCATTATGTTTTTTTCTTGGAATTTGGAAGTTTAACAAAAGTCTTTTTAGCTAGGACCTGCTGCTACTTGATACATATAGAGGCTTTGCAAAGAGATGAGGGCATCCCGACTATTGTGGTGTATTTGTCTTAGCAAGCCAAGCACAATTATTTTCTGCAGGTGTGCAATGTACAAGAAATAGACAAAGGTGTGCTTGAAGAAATGATGTTGGAGTAAAGTGCTACGACCAGACACATAGAAACACACATGTGATTTTCTGCTGCAAACACACATCGATTCCTTATTGTCTAAGTTGCCGGTTTGGGTTCAAGGATGGGTACAGGAACGAGAATCAAATACGTGGGTGCGTGAAAATTATTTTAAGGGGTTTGGGTGCGTATGGGTACGTGTGTACATATATATATAAATATGCTTTATATATACAAAAAAATAAGAGAAACATATAGAATTGTAAAACTAAATCATTTCATAGTATGATACTTGATCATTGATCAATGCCAAATGCTAAAGATAAACATTAAAAATTCAAATACTTGATCATTAATCTATGTTCATGATTCTAATGAAAATCATTACATTGAATTACTGAATTACAAAATGAAAATGTAGTTCATGAAACATGATTCAATGTTCTATGTTCATCAATCATCAAAGGGATTATCAAAAAAATCATCTATGGGATTTTCAGCTGCTACAAGTAGATCATCATTATCATTATAACCCAACACGGTTCCACGAGAACTAGATGCACCATGTGGTATGTCATCATCATCATCCACATCAACGATACTGGCTCTAACAAGATCCTAAATGGTTGCATCCAAGTCGGCAGACTCGGGTGCTACATCCTAAAGCTTCCCTACCCCCTCCTTGTATTGGGGATCCTTACGTGACAAAAGGCACAAATTGGTATGAATATACACCAAGTCTTCAACTTGTTTTGCAGCCAACCGAGTACGCTTTACTGAGTGGATAAAGGAGTATGCACACCAATTCCTTTCAGCGACAAAAGAGCTTGCAACTTGGAAGAAAACCAACAAAATAAAAAATAAATAATGCAAGATAAATTCAAGAATATTAAGTGTTAAATTCTACAGTACAAGTGGCCAAATTTTTTTTTTACCTTGTGAGAGGATCTTGATTGCAATAGGTTGGAGGTACATATGATCTTGACCATGGAGGTACCACCATGTAATAGCATCCATTTTGCATTAGTCTTTGACAACACAAGGGAAAGGTTTTCTCCAGAGACAAACAATCCAAATTCTTTCCTAACACTTGACTCCACTGCTTGATAATTGAAGAGTCTACTAAATGCCCTCTTGTACCCATTAGCAACTTTAGAATCTCTATATGGTGGCACTCAACTTGGGATAGCAAGTACTTGCGAACTATAGTACTTGGGAGAGAGCATATGCAAGGAGGTGCAATGGTGTGGTCATCTTGTTCCAATGATGTAGAACAATGACTTCCACCCTTTTGTTAAAGGTGTCTTCAGGATCATTCTCTCTCCTTTGTATTACCAATTTTATTTTCTGCAACATTGTGTTTATGCTATCATAAACATCCCCCAAGCATGGTTCATTTATATTAGCAAACCGAAGCATAGACATGATAGGTTCGGTGAATTCCAATACATATTCCACACAAAACCACCAATCATCATCCAAGATCAACATCTTCACCTTTTGGGCTCTCTTTGAATTTGATTGCTTCTAGATACCCCATTGGTTGCTAATAACCATCTGACCTAATGCCTCTTTCACCTTCACAAGTCGTCTCAGAACAATTGTGTGAGATGCAATCCGGGTCTCGACAACCTAAGAACATGTTAATAGTAAGTTAATAACACATTTAAAACATGTAAATAACTCAAAAAAAATATTTTATTGAATTATGTCAAACATGACAAATGAAACTAAATAATTTAAATTTTAAAATTTACCTTCATTAATTCCAATCTTGAAAATTTTCTGAAAATTGCTTGTGACATATGGTGGTTTGTCACAAACATCTGGATCTCCTTAGTGTCCTGCTATATATTATTTCACCCACTGTATTTGGGTGCCAATTGCTTGCATCACCAAATTGAGCGAGTGTACGGTGCATGGTGTCCAAAAAATGTGCTCATATCTAGCCTCTACCAAAGCACATGCAACCCTCAAAACTTTTGCATTGTCCGTAATTACTTGGACAACATTTTCATGGCCCACCATCTCTATGGAGTCAATGAGAATCCTTGAAATGAACTCTGCATCTTTCACTTCCCCTTCACAGTCAATCGCCCTCAAAAACAGTGCCCCCTTGGGGGACACTGCAGTAACATTGATAGATGGACGGTTTTTGCAATCTTTCCATCCATCGGAAACAATAGATACACCTGTTTGAACCCAAGAATCTCTAATTGGTTTTAGTTGGGCCTCTACAGATTTTCTCTTTTTTTGCAATAAGGCGGTACGCACCTTTTCTTACCTAGGACTTGTGAAACTAGGAGGTGCATATTTATTGCTGACAGCCTAACACCATGTCCCTCCAATATGGTGATCTCACCAAGTTGAATGGAAGACCATTCACATAGAGGCAACGTGCAATTTTTCATCAGCAATATCTCTTGCCTCATTTTTAAATGCCCTCTCTAATGAACCTCTCTTGCGGGTGGAGATTTGTGGTTCTTCATCTTCATCCTCCGTAGAGGGCGTAGGCAAGAATGGATGTTGTTTGGAGGCCGTAACTGGTTGAGAGGGTGATGTCATTGTTTTTTTCCCAGAACTATAAGCACTTTGTTTTCCTTTCGCAACCAATTTGTCGGCATCTTCTTGTTCTTTTATAAGTGCTGTTATTTGGCCAACAGACAACCCCTTCTTATCTGGGACGTCTCACATATTAATCCCTTTACCCCCAGGGCCCATAAAATGAAGTTTCACATGGTAATAGGAGCTATTGTATTGTACATTGAAAAAATTACACTTCCAAATAAACCCCCCACCTCCATGAAGTTGTGAAATTCTTGTGGTATGTCTCCATAAAGGAGACCCTTTATCAATTTTGAATTTTTGACTTCCCTCCGCACCCACTGAACTTTGATTACTAACCATTGTTGCAATCTATAAAAAAAATGAAAAAAAAATCATACTTGAAAAGCTTCTTCACAAACTTGATAAAATCTATCAAAAACCTAAAGAATAGGGTTTAAATGCATACCTTAAACACTTAAATCTGCTTTGTGGAAACTATTTGGCACTCCACAATCGATCTCCTCTGAATACAATCACCCCACTTCAAACTGCCTAGATGGAGAGAAAATATTGTGAGAGCAAAATGAGAGGTAAAAATGAAATGAAAGTGTGTTTGAAGGCCTCATATTAGGGCATTCTAGGGTTAGGAATAAAAAAATAATTAAAAATAATTGTTTTTATTTGAGTTTGGGCCCACTTTATTAAGGTTGGGCCCTGGGTCCGCGTTGGGTGTGTAGGGTGCGTATAGGGTGTGTAGGGTGCGTATAGGGTGTGCGCCCAACACTGTGGGTGCGCACGAGTTTGCAAGTGTGTGAATCCGGGCACGCCCACAGTGCTTGGCGTGCACCCTATGCGCATCCAACATGCCCTCGCAGACGCACACAAACCCAGTGCGTACCCGAACCCGGTTCGAGGCCTCCGAGTGCGAATCCGGTAACACAACTTATTGTTGTTGCTGAGTTGGTGTTCTTGGAAGAATATTGAGGTTCTATATTCCTCTATGTCAGTCTTGCTATGTGTGGAAGTAAGAGGTGCAATCTACTTATTATGTTTGAGCAAAATTTCCCCTATGAATATATGTATTAAGCTGCTTGTATTGTATTTTGGAATAATATTAATAAATTGCAGATTAAAAAAAAAATAAAAAAAAAAAATAAAAAAGATTGCTTCAATTGTAATTAGAAGCACTATTGCTTCAATTGTAATTGGATGCAATATTCCTTGTATGAGACAAACATTGAGAAACATTAAGGTGGAATATAACCTTACAATGTCTATTTCTATGATAAGACAAGTGCAATAAACATCTCAAAAAACCCTATTGTGCACTCTAGAACGAAGCACATTCCAATCAAACATTATTACTAAGAGAGCATGGTATAGATCAACAAGTTAAGTTGGAATATGTTTATGCAAAAGAATATGGTAGACATTTTCACAAAGCCCCTACCGATAGAAACTTCTGAGTATCTCAGACAATATTTAGGGGTGATATCCTTTTCATCTAGTCACTAAGGAGATGCATTATTCAGGGGGAGCTCATCACTGCACTATCTTACAACTCCAAGGATTCCATTGCCATTGATGTCAAAGGGGCAGAATTAGAGTAACGGGGACCGATATGTATTCACAAATCATTTCTATGAGAGGTTGCCATCAATGACAAAGGAGGAGATTTTTTGGATCATGTTGCTGAAGCAAATTGAAGGTCAAAGGTCACTAATCACCATTCTTTAAAGATCCTCATTGATTACTTTGTCTTGAGAAATTGCTGGGAGGAATTTGTTAAATCATGATGATGGATGGCTGACCCTGGAAGAAATAATATTATATGGAGGCCGATTATGAGTTTTTCATTAAGAACAATTATTCATATTCTATTTTGAATTGTTTGCTCGCTGACCCATATTTTGACACTCACATAGGAGTCAAATAGTTTAAAAACTAAACAAATTTATATTATCTTAAGGGGCCGACCACTCATGCTGATAGCCTATTTGTGGGATAAAAAAAAATCATATTTCAAGTTTTGCCAACCTCTTTGGGAGTGTCACCTCTCTTGGCTGAAGAGGTATTTGATGGGGTATAATAGAAGGTAAGTTGGTGGAGCATGAAGCAAGTAGCTAATAAATATCCTACCTATCTATAGCTTACAAGAGAAGATCTACAAGGAGACTTAAGAGCAGATCTAAGCTAGATTCTTGAAAGTGATTTAAGGTAGACTAATAGCAATTTAAGGCTGAAAGACTAAGACTTTGTTGTTTTTGAGTTTGTTGCCTCTTAATATAAGAGATTTGTGTCTTTTGCTAAGTCGGCGCCTACTGAGTTTGAAAGAGATTTTCTCTTGAAGGGTGTCCATGTAAATCTTGCGTTCTAAATTATTGATGTTGTGTGATTGATATCATTGTGATTATTAATATGAAAAAGTAAAAGAATACCTTATTTTGATCTTCACCCCTCAATATAATCGTGTGCTCATCAAGTTGCATGGGCTAGTTTATTTTTCGAAGATTAATCTGAGATCGAGCTACCATTAGATTTGTGTCCAGGAGAAGGAATGGCTTTTAGGTGTCATCATGGACAATTTGAGTTTTTTGGTCATGCCATTTGGTTTGACTAACACACCAACCACTTTCTAATCTATGACAAAGCAGGTATTCAATGGTCAATTGAAAAAAATGTTTGAGTAAATATTAATGATATTTTTATGTTTAGTAAGACATGGAAGATCATTTGAGTGACTTGGATTTGGTTCTTGAAATCTTAGAGCAATAGGCTTTATTTGCCAAAGGAGTTAAGTGAGAGTTTGGGGCCACGACAATTATATACTTGGGCCATGTCATTAGTGCTAATGGTGTGTATGCGGATCAATAGAAGGTAAAAAACTATCTTGGATTGGCCATCCTCACCCCACTAACAAAATTAAGAGAACTCTTTGATTTGTGTAGTTACTATAGAAGGTTCATTATGGGGTTTTCACAGCTAGCAACACCCTTGACTAACATGACAAAGGAGGTTTTGCATGGATTGATACAACACACTTGAAGCTTATGATAAGCTTCAAGAGCTAATCAGCTCCTGCTTTGTTGTCAATATACCAAACTTCTATCGACCTTTTGTTGTAGAATGTAATGCTTCAAGGGGGGGAGTTGGAGGTGTTCTAATTTAGAAAGAGCATTCCATAGCATTTGAGAGCAATAAGTTAAAAAGATTTAGATGGGGGCTTTTCTTTTTACAACAAAGAGATGCTTGCCATCATGCATCCTTTGGCAAAGTTTAGATACTTCTAGGTTGTGGTAGATTTGTGGTTAATGCAAACCATAACAACTTGAAATTCTTCCTAGGTTAGTGAGACTTGAATGAGAGGCAACAAAAATGGGTAAATTCCAAACACTTCTTTTTGACATAGAATATATAGAAGTTAAAAAGAATATGGCTGCTGATGCACTTAATTTAGAATGTCTACTTTTGTTCTATTTCTAGTGATTGGAAGGTTCTTCTCATGGTTGAATATGCTAAGAACGCATTTGTTATGAACATTTTAGAGGGAAGTGAAAGATGACAAGTATGTGATATCAAATGGTCTCATTATGTATCAGAAGAAAGAAACTTAAATATCTAAATCTAAGTTGAAAAAGAAGGTTTTGAAAGCATTGCACCATGTGCACATTACCAGTAACCTTGTACTCTAGAAGACATAAAAGTTGTTAAGGGAAAGGTTCTCTTGGAAGGGATTAAGGATGATGTACATTAAGGAGTGCACAGCCTATCAACAAAACAAGGCAAGACCTGGTTTTATTATAGGATTATAGTAGCCATCACCTATCCCCAATCATAATTAGGAGAGCATATCCATGGACTTTATCACAAGCCTTCCAAAGTTAGATGACAACGATTGTATTTTTTGTGATTGTGAATACATTTACCAAATACGCACACTTCTTTGCCATTCTTGCAAATTTGAGAGCACTCAAGGTAGTTGATTTAGTTTTTAGAAAAGTGTTTAGGTTACATGGTTTGCCTAAGAACATTCTAAGTGATATTGGTCGAGGTTGTTGATTTTTTTTTTGCACCTATAGCCTTGTAGGCATCCCTCCATTAAGCGATGAGGGGTTGAAAAGCTCAAATCTTGCTTCTATGGAGCATACATGGTTTTGAGAAGAGTGGGTGAGGTTTCTTATGAGCAGGGGTTGCTAGCAGGCAGCCACATTCACAATGTTTTCCATGTATCTTGCTTCACAAGGGCATTGGGTCAAAATATTACACAATCAGTTGATCTACCGCCCTTGGATGATGAGGGGAAATTTATATTCTAGTGTCAAATGCCATTGTTGACATATATGAGAAGAGATTGAGGTATAAGTCTGTTACAAAGTACTTTGTTTGTTGGAAGGGTCTATTCGTAGAGGATGCTATATGGGAGGGGCCAAAGATATTTAAGCATCTAGCACTACCTTGCTTGTGGGCAAGCAGTCTCAGGAAGGGCGGACTTGTAATGACCCAGTTCCATTGATTCATCTTTCAGTGTCCCATAAGCCCATTCCTTGAATTTTCTACATGCACTGGAGGAAAGAATCTCTTTAAAGGGTAATTAAGGTTTCTTAAAATTAACAATAACAAATAAGTAATATTTAATGGCATTTAAAAAAAAAATTTATTGGTCTCTGATAGTGCATTATGGGAGTTCCAAATGACTTTTTTGGAGAGGGCAGTTATTTTGTGAGAGTGGGAATCCTGAATTCTGGTAATATTTTAACTCGAATAACATATGGTATTCTCGGAATGCAGTCAGATTATGGGTGTGCTTGGATTTGGGCCCTCCTTTGTGCCATGAAATGAGGTGTTTTGTCGTTAGAAGTGTCTCTCGTTCTGCTATTATACTTCTGTGTCAGTGTTCTGTAGTTGATTTGAGGATGATACTCCTTTGGCTCCTTTCACTAGTCTCATCTAGAGGCTGCAAATGTGCTGAAGCTATTATTTTTTTCATTTTTGGTGAGTTTTTGGTGGTCTGTAATAGCTGTACACAGTGCAGAGTCAATCAATTTTGGAATATTGTTGTCAAGTCATTGCATGTGTTGCAGGTTTGGCATGGTAGCATGTTGTTATTTATTTGTGTAATTCAGTTTTATATTGTGAATAAAATACAGTATTTCGGTGTGATGTGTTATTTGTAAATTCAGGTGTCGTGAGTTATACAGTTTTTGTAAAGGTTATTATACTCTACACGCCCGTCCACTGTCTTTTTATCCTCCATCAATAATAACATTTCTCAATTTCAAGTCTTTATATTCAATTGTAAATTTTGGAATTCCATCCTCATAAAAAATTGAGAGATCCCTTTCATTGGAGATATCTATATCTCTATGTGTGTGTGTATGGATGTCTACGTTGAATGAAAATTCTCTAAGATATTTAGTATAATTATAGACTTTTTTTTTGAGAATTACATCACGAGAATTGCGGTTTAAACTTTAAGAGCTGTCTGAAAATAAATATTTATGGAAATAGTATGTACATCAAACAAACCCCCCCCAGAAACTGTCGCACAGCTTCTGAACAGAATCTGAAACCTACCAAGTGAGAAAATCACTCTCAGGAAAGCATATCTTTTCCCACAAAAAATGAGCAGAACCTCCGTCATGTTTTAAGCAATTCCCTAGCATAAAGTTTGAACACATAAACTTGAGTTTGAGGCTATCTCAAGATGGCTGAGAAGGTCAATGAAAGTAAACTATAAAGAAGGGTTCAGAATATTGAACAATTCATTTTGCCTTGAAAAACATGGCAAAACCTTTGAAAAGAGCCTCTTTGGCTTTGCACATGAACCATTAAGCAGAAAAAATCTAGCTCGAATGCCTCCCTCTGGCTCTAAATGAAAGTGCAGTGCCAATAAACACTCTGTTTTGGATGTGACGGGCCTCAAACCTTAACAAATATGAAATTGAGTCCAGTTGGGCTGAATGCCCAAGCCCATCCTTCAATAATCAACACATATCTTTCTGTGGGAATTTAAAACCTGCATTTGGCATGCTTCAATTCGGAAATCTACGTTTGTATTTTGACGAATGGAGCTGATAATTTGATAATCACCATATCATTATGGTGATCAATGGTCCAGTACTCTTTATGGCAACAGACATGTAGGTGATTTGTCTCAAAGCGTATCCGCAATATATTGAATAGGATAGCAAGTGAAGGAGGCTTATTTCTATTTGTCATTTCATTAAAAATCTCAAAACTTTGGTTGGATTTCTTGGCAAGCGTTTTCACTTAGAGTTCTGACACCAGAAGATTGTGTGATTCTCATATGGCAAGAGATGGACTCAAGGTCCTGAAGGTAAATCAAAATGTCGTATCAGTAAACCCATTTATAATCTGAGACAACATCATCCCTGCTTACATTCATTAATTATGGAGCTGACTGAATTGGTAATTATTCTTGTTTGAAAAAAAGGTTATGATCTGATGTACCGAGTGCATCTAAAATCATCCAGAATAGACACATTATTTCCTTATCTTCAATGATAATTTAGCATGCCATATTTGTCTTAGGTGTGATTCGTGAGCACAACTTTTTAGAGTGTCTCTCTCAAGGAGTAAGGGGCTGTCCCACATTGCTGTCATCATATGTAGACCCAAAAATACATAGCTGATATGATGGACTATACCCAGCAACAAATCAAATCCCTCCTTGACCATGTCGCACAACTCCTCTGTTAGTGTAGGCTAGACCCACTCTCTGCCACCCTACAACCAACACATCAAAGGATTCGAAAGTTCAGGAATACGGATGTGCAATCACATGAACGATCTCGCTCTGATACCATCTGACACAGTCATGGCAGGAGTTTCCCCAATGGAGATTGTCCAAGCCATGCAACACGAGTCAACACAACGGAACAATCAGCACAAGATCATTAAGAACACAACAATGAACATAAAAGATGCCTCTCAAGCCTTCGCATTATCTCAGAAACAAGATTTACGTCATATTTGTCTAGCTTACATGCCATCTTACATTCACGGAACACATGCCTGATTACAATAGAAATCCAGATCTATATTGGAAGCTAACCTACTACTGAGAGCTACCACCAATCTACCTAACTAAGAAACCAACACAACAAATATATGCAAGATCGCAAGCCACAAGTCGGCCAGAAAAGATCACATTCTCCAAGGCAGGAAAACGTAATACCACAATATAGGCCAGGACCCAAATATTAGAACACCTCCAAATGAATATGAAATGAAGTGCGATCACACAATGAGGTCGACCACGAGCATAAGATCATCGAACAATGCGCCAAGGTAGATTGCAAGCAACGCGAAAGCTTCGCAAGATCCAACAACTCAGATTAAGCCGTTATCATGAATAATAGATAGGTCCAACCCAAATCTCAAGAAATCTCCACCTAAACAGAACGGATCAAGATGCGAACCTAGACATAGATTTCATATGATGTCTAGAACATGTCATAAGGCTCGCATACACCAATGTGTCAACTGGAAGGATCACAACACAAAACACAGGAACTGAACAATAAGAACAACTAAAGTTAATTGGAAGGAAAACTTTTTTTGGGTGTTGCAAGATTGCCAAGAACCCAAGATGCTCCTACATTAGTGCTCTAGGATATGATATTTGGTAATCGGTAGAGAAAGACTATGCACCACCCGCAACTCCCTCAATGGACCAAGCAGGAAAGAGGGCAAGTGAAAACAACACTAAAACAAAAAATGCAATCTTATGTGTACTATTTGAATCCAAATTTGTGAAAACAATGTATTGCAAATATGCCAAGTATATGTGGGATAAATTAAAAATTTGGTAGGAAGGGGATAGCAAAGTAAAGAAAGTAAAATTTCGGTCATCAACAATAGTTTGAAGTCCAAAGATGATGGATGAATATAATGTTGCTGCCTCTCTGTTTCAAGTAGATGAGATAGACAATACCATAAAGGGCCGGTAAAAAAAATAAAAAAAATAAAAAAAATCAATGGTGTTGCAAAAGGTTTTAAGATCTCTTCCCTTAAGATTCAATGCTAGAGTTTTTGCTATAGAAGAGATGGACTTGGATAAATAACCATTGATGAGCTACATGGAATCCTCACTCCATATGAGATGAGGACAGGAAGGGACAATACATCTAAAAAGGAAGCATTCTTTAAATACACAAAATATTTAAAAATAAAGAGCCTATGCCAAGTGAGAGTTCAATGAAAGGGATGGGGACAACTATAGAGAAGATATGCTTATTATGGCATTTGAAATAGAAGGAAATATCATTGGAGATATTGACAAAGAAAGCAGGCACTCATATGAGGAATACAATACTAAATTTGATAATGAAGACGACGATGAAGAAAATTATGATGACGAACTCTATCTCACTATATAGGAGATTGAGAAACATAGAAAGAAGAATTCAAAGTATAAATTGCTATTTCAAGAAGAGTGTAAATCAAAGGCCAAAATAATTGAAGAATCCCAAAAAGTGATCATAGATTTGAAAGTTAAAATGAAGAAGCCGAGAAAATTGAAGAAGAAATTAGATCTCTTTTAAAGATAAAGGAAGAAAATTGTGGAAGACTAGAATCTAAGATTGTCGCTTTTTAGAGAAAACTACTGCCAAACTAAACAAAAGAGTCAAGTTTTAAAAGAGCAGTACCATTCTGAACAATGTCATAAATGTCGAAAGATCACATTCTAAAAATATTAGTCTTGATTATAAAGAGAGAAAAACAGACACAAATGTATTCAAATAAAGAAAAACCAAAGAGTTATATTGTTGCACTTGAAACTCCCATCAAAGGAGAAAGTAACAAAGCAAAAGAAGGTCATGTTACATTAAAGCCTTAAGCACATATCAAAAGGATAAGAACATATTCAAAAAATTCTTTCTACAAGTGCAATCACATATAACTAGGTTCCATCATTCCCTCGTTGGTTATTGTTTCACATCCAATTATTTTGGTCAAAAGGCAGTACCATTTTTGACTCATGAGAGATTTTGGTTGGAACAAGGATAAGAATTCCACTAAGTTTGATAGTAGGAATTACAATTCTTTTGCTCCTCTAATGTATAATATTGAATATTATAAATGCAATAACTATAGGCACATAGCTCAATTTTCTATAATTGTTTTTGTAAATCCTTCAATACAAGGCAAAAGAAATGAAATCTTTTTGGAGCAAAAAGGGAAGAATAATAAAATATGGAGAAAGAAGATAGAAAAGTAAAATCCATGCTAATACAAATTGCCTTGCATGTCCAAAATGAGGGAGAATAGTGGCATACCGACATCACAATTGTTCAAGGCTCATGACCAATGACAAATAAAATTTTCACTTTGAGAAATATAGATGAACAATGAGTTTTGGAGATAACGCTACAACCAATATTGTTGGAAAAGAAACTCTTATTCTAGACAATGGAAGTTCACAAAAACAGAGAATATTTTGTATGTTGAAGGATTGAAGCACAATCTTCTAGGTGTAAGTTATGTGATCAAGTTCATACTGTCATGTTTGATAAAGAAGAATGTAAAATCAAGATGGAAGGGAAACTAATAAAAAATGCACATAAGATAGTTAATTTAATATCTACATGCTCAATGAAATCAAATGTTAAAAGTATTTTATGGGTGAAGAAGATGATGTTGGCTATGACACAAAAGGTTGGGAAACATTAACTTTGACAATATTTTCAAAATCAACATTCAACGGGCAATGAGAGATATGCCTAAAATCTAACATCCATTAAATACCATTAGCAATCAATGGCAACATGCGAAGAAGACATGGGTCAACCTTAAATAAAAGGAGTATTTAGTATCTAAACTATTGGAGGTCATCCATACATACCTCTATGAACCAAATCACAAAGAGTATGCAAGGTGAAAGCTACTTCATGTTGTTGACTGATGATTATTCTAGATTCACATGGTTAATGTGTTTAAAAGAAAAAAAAAATGGATTCCTTGAGGAGTTAAAGATCTTGAAAGCATTAGTTGAAAATGAAACTAAATTAAAAATAAATGTTTAAGATCAAATAGAGGTGGTGAATTCACCTCTAATTAGTTTTAGGAATTTAGTGAAATATACGGGATTAAGGGACACTTTTCAGTTGCGAAAACAACCAGACATAATGGAGTTGTGCAGAAGAAAAATAGAACAATACGAGAGATGACAAGAACCATGCTTAATGAGTCCGAGTTGTTGACTCGTTATCATGGAGCGAAGTATACACTAGTTTATATTCTAAATCCAACACAACTTAGAGTCAATAATAACCATACTGCATATGAACTTTAGAAAGGTAGGTCTGCAATAGTAAAGTACTTGAAAGTATTTGGTACCAAATCCCACATAAGGAGAGATGAAGAAAAATTGGGCAAGTTTGATGCTAGATTTGATGAAGGGTTATTTCTTGGCTACTCTTCAAGGAACAAGATTTGCAGATGCTATAATAAAAGGTTGCATACAATCATTTAGAGTACAATTGTTTGTGTAAGTGATGACATGCACCAATGAGATATAACTCAAGAGGTTGATTATCAAGACGTAATAAGTTGAAAAGAGGAAGAAGATGAAGAAGAGGAAGAAGTTGAACACAAGAATTCTATGACACCAACTAAGGCACCTAAAACACCATCAAGATTTATTCATAAGCTTCATCTAGACAACTTAATAATTGCAGATATAGACACAAAAATACAAACACGAAGAAGATTGGTCACCATATTAGAATATGAAAATATATATTTACTTTCTAAAATTAACCCCAAAGACTTCACAAAAGTTAACAATGATACAGATTGCGTAGGTGCCATGGAAGGATAATTAAATCAAATTGTTGATTTTAGGATCGCTGCAAATGTAATAACACTGCCTCTATTGTATTTTGTATGTGTTTTTCAAATGCAACAATCTCTCTTTCATTTATATGTAGAAAGAGGCTAGGAGAGACATGTCCCTTCACGGGACATGTCTATTCATTATAATGTTTCATTAATCAATCATATATATTAGAATAAAGATTTGCACAATATGCCAATAAAGAATCAGATCTGCCTGTGATCACTAGATCATGAACCCGCTCTAATACCATGTTGATTTTAGGATCACTGCAAATGTAATAGCACTGCCTCTATTGTATTTTGTATGTGTTTTTCAAATGCAACAATCTCTCTTTCATTTATATTGAGAAAGAGGCTAGGAGAGACATGTCCCTTCATGGGACATGTCTATTCA